>CM056946.1:5029679-5098708 GCA_029856935.1 Cyclocarya paliurus | reverse complement strand
AAGCCACACCTATGCATCGAATATAAACTGAAATTCAAGGCTTACACTAAATAGCAATCATAATTAGGTATCTAAGTTTTAGTTTTATAAAAGCGACATCACACTTGATGCGTTGACGTATGAATGCCAAAATTTCTATGTGCGGAGATTGGTTGTATTTATGCGGTCCGATTTGATAACTAGATCTAATAAGAATTCATTGCCCTTTTTTGGTAGCTTTTAATGAGAGTTAGACCATGGAGCGAAGGCTTGGGCTGATAAGATTTTTTGATGGATTTTCAACGAAGTTTCGAGTCAAAAATATTTTTTGACTCATTTTTTACTCTTTTGGGTACTCAACCACTCTGAGGTATACTTAAACACTTTTACTACTATTATTTACTTTATTATTATTTTTTATCTACTTTTCTACTATTCATTACTTTTTACTACTATTTAATATTCTATTATTACTTTTTTACTACTATTCATAAATATTTTCAAACACTTTCACTACTCAAACCCAGCTTAAATCTGATCTAAACCACTAATTAAGATTTACTATATGTTGTATTAAAGTACTTGTGTATGGCCGCTACACTATATCTTTAATTAACATATAACAAAATATTCTACAGCTGTGAGGATATTGTCACGTTGCTTAATCACGTAAATCTTATATCGTGTGATTGATTCTAATCTTACTTCATATTTTTTTCTCTATTATCGTTCCTAACACTCTAGGTAGGAATCTTTTTAAATTTTGATATTTCATCCTTTTCTTCTCTTTACATATTATACTATACATATATATATATACACACATGTTATTTTTCATATCTTATGTATATCTCTGTATTTATGAAGAAGGTGAACGTAACGAAAAACATGAGGAGTAAATAGAGGATGTAGATTGCGACGAACATCTTAAACAATTATTTTTATATTACTCTGTTTCCTTTCTACTTTTTTTTTTTTTTTAAAAAGTGTTTCCTTTCTACTTGTACACTGTTCCTTTTACATTTTTTGTCTTTATATGGTTAAAGCTATGTTTGTCGGGAAAAATAAAAATAAAAAATAAAGACGGGCTTATGATTGAGTAATGCTTGCTAGCTAAATATTCTATATTCTTTATAGTTCGCCAAAACACTGAAAATGCATCAGATCTCCCCCACTGCCACGCTGCCAAAAGTGCTCGTGGATGTCGTTATCTGTTTTTTTTTTCAATTATTTTTTGAAAAATATTCTACTCATAAATATATTATACAAAAATAATCTCATAAACTGATATAATTAATGCGGTTTATCAAATTATAAAGTTACTTTTATTGTAAAGTAAATCTAATAGATGTGATGAAATCATATTAGTTTGTGAGATTATTTTTATTTAATTTGTTTGTAGATGTAACATTATTATTATTTTTTCCTTTTGTTGCTTTATAGGGGGCACACACTAATAGAAAGAATAATAAATTTGTACAAATTTCAAATAAAAAGTCTCATATTATTTTTTTTTAAAATGAATTTCGTTATGAAAAAGTATAAAATATTTTTTTAGTGACACCCAATTTTTTATAAAAAGACTTGTATAGAATTTATTTATTTATGACTTATACCTAACATTACTTATCAATAAAATTAGTTTTAAAATTTTTCATCTTTAATGATCAATCCCTTAAAAAGGAATGATCTAAATGTGACTATCAGTCGGTATAATTGAAAATAATGAATTGAAAAGTGAAAATATTATTTCTCTTTTCTTGCATATGATGTAGGAAAATAAAAAATACATATGCTGATGATCATACATATCCGCACACCATTCCTGCAGAAAAATGCCTGCACTATGACTCACGTATGTCCAATATGTTTTTGCAATAGGGGGGACACGTCAAGGCTACTAAAGCCATACCTATGCATCGAATATAAACTGAAATTCAAGGCTTACACCAAATAGCAATCATAATCAGTTATCGGGCTTGTTTGGATGTTAGAAGTAGCTCAGCTCAATTCACTTTGAGACCTCATTTGTCATCCAAACGCACTTTGAGTTGAGTTTACATCTATAAAAAGCATTCAATTCGTTTTATATTATAGACCGACGTAACCCATCCCTAACTTTGCAAAGATTGCCGACTTCGTCGCCAGTGATTCCTATGAAAAAAAAAAAAAACAAATGAAAGGAAATGGATAAAAAAATTAATATGAAATAAAAAAAAAAACTTCAAAGAAAACGGAATTGTAAATACTATGAAAATGAAAAAAAAAATAACCAATAGCTGCTCCAGCTCCATGTTTTGAGTCTTTAACCATTGTTTTTGTTGGCGTGAATGGCTGCGGGGCATGCAAATGCAAAGTTTTTTATTTTGCTGCATTTGGTGCTAGAAGAGCAGACTATTTCGATTTTTCTTGTTAGGTGAACAGTATAAAATAATGGTGGGACCTATTTATTTTACAACCCCCATAAATATATCTACATTCATCTTAATATCTAAACACACTTTAAACTCATCTTAAGTGGATCCCACTAAACTCATTCAACCATCTCAACTCACTACTATTCATAAAGAACTCAACTCATCTCAACTCAATTCAATATCTAAATATAACCTATTAATTTTAGTTTTATAAAAACAACATCACACTTGATGCATTGACGCATGAAAGTCATGATTTCTATGTGCGGAGATTGGTTGTATTTATGGTCGTCCGATTTGATAACTAGATCTAATAAGAATTTGTTACGGTTTTTTGGTAGCTTCTTAACGAGGGTTGGATCATGGAGTGAAGGTTTGGGCGATAAGATTTTGGGATGGATTGTCAATAAAGTTTCAAGTCAAAAATACTTGCTCTATATCCGATCTAAACCGTTAATTAAGATTTACTATATATTATATTAAAAGTACTGTGTATATCCGCCACACTCTATTTTTAATTATCATATAAACAAAATATCTTAAAATTTCGTTGACGTAATTACGTTGCTGAATTATGTAAATCTTGTATCGTATAATTAATTCTAATTTTACTTTATTTTTTTTTCTCTATTATCGTACCACTATAGGTAGGAATCTAGTTTAAAATTTGATATTTCATCCTTTTCTTCTATATACATATTATATTATACATATATACAGAAATATGTTAATTTTCATATATATCTTATGTATATCTCTGTATTTATGAAGAAGGTCAATGTAACGAAAATCATGAGGAGTGAATAGTGTATGTAGATTGCGACGAACATCTTAAAGAATTATTTCTTATTACCCTGTTACCTTTCTACTTGTACACTGTTCCTTTTACAGTTTGTCTTTATATGGTTAAAGCTCTGTTTGTCGGGGAAAGTAATAATAATAATAATAATAATGACGGGCTTACGATTGAGATATGCTTGCTAGCTAAATATTCTATATTCTATATAGTTCGCCAAAAACACTGAAAATGAATCAGATCTCCCCACTTGCCACGCTGCCAAAAGGGCTCATGGGTGTCGTTATCTGTTTTTTTTTTTTCAATTATTTTTTTATAAATACTCTAGTCACAAATATATTACACAAAAATAATTTCATAAATTGATATGACTTGATGCAATTTATCAAATTAAAAATTACTTTTATTGTAAAATAGATCTAACGAATCAAATGAAATCATATCAATTTGTGAGATTATTTTTATAAAATTCGTAGATGTAACAATGCTCTTATTTTTTCCTTTTGTTGTTTTATGGGGGCACGCAGAGTAATAAATTTTTATAAATTTTAAATAAACAAATCTCGCATAATTTTTTATAAAAAAAAAAAGATCTCATTATAAAAAAGTATTAAAAAAATCCATATTTTTTAGTGACATACAACTTTTTATAAAGGACTTCTGTAGAATTTATTTATTTAAAATTTATATATAACATTACTTATCAATAAAATTAATTTTAAAATTTGTCATATTTAATGATCAATCCCTTAAAAGGAATGATCTAAATGTGACTATCAGTCGGTATAATTGAAAGTAATGAATTGAAAAGTGAAAATATTAATATTATTTCTCTTTTCTTGCATATGATGTAGGAAAATAAAATATTATGACAAAATAAATGGGAAAAAAATTGTGATAGTCCTTAACCGGGATGGGGACCCCTAAGGAAGTGTTCATGTGTTGGGGATTTGTTTTTGGGAGTGTTGGCTTTTCGATCTTGTCTCACTTAGAGCACTAGTAGTGGCTTCTCTATCTTCATTTTCATCTTTAAATTTGAAGAATCTGTTTTTAAAAAAGTCTGCATTGACTTCTTTATCTTTATATTTTTACATAATTATAAACAGTCATTTTTCAAATATGAAGAAGCACTGTTCATTCTTCAAACATTATTTTACTATTTTTTTTTCTCTTATACACATTAAAATTAACTTTGTAAAATTCATATTAAAATAATTTTGATACATAAAATTTGTATTAAGTTGATAATACAAAGTGGATGCTAATTGTAAAATATATATATAAAAAAATTTTAGAAAACAAATAAAAAATAAAAAAATAAAAATATTTTATGATTATTTGATTCAAATTTGCATAAACCAATGTGAGAATCATTCTTCAAATACAAAACCATTCTTCAAAAGAGATAATTTTAAAGATGCATATAGAGAAACCATTGCTAGTGCTCTTAGCTTTACAATTCTACTAAAGATTAAAAGCTTGGTATTGGTAACGACGCGTAGAAATATGAATTTTCAATGATATATAGATCGTTTTTTTATTCCTTAATTTTGTTTTTAGCAATACATAGGTATTCTGGATTGCACATAAAAAGTCACATTTTATACTGATCATTAGATGTCATCGTGTTGTAAACAGCAGGACCAGGACAGGAATGTTATTGAATTAATAGTACTTGTAATTTTTTTTTTTTTAATTTTTATGCAAGTTGATAAGGAAGAGTTGAATACCAAATATTTTAAATGTTTTGTATAAATTTGAAAATGTACTGATAATATATTTAATTGAAAAAATATTAATTTATGAGTTTATTTTTATGAGATTTTTTTGTGACTGTAATACTTCTCAATAAATAATTGATGAATAATTTCAAATCAAATAAGATAATGAATGAATAATCATACTTTTTGTTCTAAATCTTGTTATTTTCAATTACATATAATGATATTCACATTTTAAGTGACTTCTTATATTATTATTATTTTTTTGAAAAATTGACTTCTTATATTAAGTACTTAAATACATTTAATTATAATTATAATTATTATTTTGATCAAGAAATACATTTAATTTTTTCTCTAATTAAAATTTAAAATATTAGGAGATAGACAATAGTTATTTTTTTTTTTATAAAAAAAGTAGACATAATTAGGATGAAAAATACTATTATAATAAAAAAAATTGTGCTCATCGTCCTCTTCTGCCTTAACTACCTATGTCCGGATAAAACGTTCCGTACAGGAACTGCCCACTAACGTAACAGAATCGCAATTCCCACGATGATACTTAACCGTCAAACTGTAGTTTTAACTAGTAGCATCTCCGTGAGTCTGTACGACCGCCATGGCTCTGTAAATCTGAATCCGCCATTTCTTCCTTAAAAGCTCTGCGTGTAAGTCATCCCACCTCCTCCTGCATTGGCTCCGACAAGTTCTCAAATCATTATTTTTCCCAAAAACGTTGCATCTGTCTCTGTGTTTTTTCTTTGTGAATGTAATATTTGGTAGAGTTTGAGGTTTATGTTTGAAACATTCGTACTTCACAGGTTTTAAGCCCTGCAAGTTGTACCCTGTAACCTGGACACTTAAATTGGTGGGCTCTTCTTTATCAATAAATGAAATAGTCCCTTTGTGCCTAAGCTTATTCATTCAATTGGGTGTGCATCTCTCTCTCTCTAGAAGTGCAAGATGAACTGCTTGATCGGTTATTGAATGAGAACATTCATGCTTGTAAATTTTGCCGGTGTCAGCCATTTGCTTTGAAGCTACTCCTATGGGAGGGCGATATATTTTCCATTTGGTTGTTAAGAAACTGAGAAGAAATAAAAGAAATCATTTTTTTTTTAAAATTTCTAAGTTGTATAAAACATTGAGATTGGAGGAAGCAAATCCAAACCATCTGGTTATTTTGAGGCGAGTTTTCCATTTCCTGGGAGCCAAATCAACTAGAAACATAGTATCTATGGTTTTGTGCCTTTTGTTTGTTTGTCTTATTCTATCAACAACCAAGTGGATTACGAGTGTGCTAAGAAGTTTGTTGGCTTTTGATTGCCGTTTCAAGTTAGATTCGTTTTTGATCGTGTTCTTCTTTTTGATATCTGTTTCATTTCTTTACTTTTCAATTAACTTTGAAACTGTTCACAATATGGAATTTTGCACTCTTTTTAGTGTAATGGATAGTGCTGATCCCATTGTTAGCATTGCTGAGAGCCACCCAAGTGAGGTACCCAATTCTGGCTTTGATGGTGTTATGGAGAAGGTAAGCAGTGTTTTTAATAGCACTGTGGAATGTGAACGGCTAGACGAGAGTGCCATAGCTGTTTCCCTATTGGGAGAGACTGGAAATTTCGAGCCATTGTCTGAGAAAGACGTAGAAAGATCAACTTTCCTCAAAGCATTCGGTGGTTTGACCATAGCAAAGGTGTAGTATTACTGAATGGTAGCTAGTGTGCCTTTCCTTTAGCTGATTAGAAACCATTTTAATCTTGATTGAACTCAATAGGACTCTAAGGAAGGAGACGACACAAAGAGCACGGACAGTTCGAAGAAAGTTCAAGACAGGGGAACAACCATAAAGCATTCAAATCCCAAGAGTATAATGACTTCAGTGAAGAGCAAAGATGAAAAATCTGGCTCAATCACCTCAAACAAACCTTTTGCACTTGCAACAAACTGGAGGTCATCTAGTGACAGGCAGATTGCTGGAAGCATCAGAAGCATTCATTCAACTGTGGCAGAGAAAGTGGCATCTGCAGCGAGTGCTACTTGCCATGCCCTGGTAAATACCTTGACCATAGCCTACAAATATGTGGGATTGAAGGTTAATAAACATTCCTCCTTATATTCATATGTTTTGCCCAATTATTACTCACTATATTGCTCTGGGCAGCAACCGGGACAATCTTACACAGCATTACCAGCTTTAAGCACGAGTGAGCCACAAAGTCTTAGGTACATTTTATTGCAATTTTAAACTGTTTCATTTATATACATTTTGTAAGACAATAGATGTAGCAAGTGTTTATCTGGTTATTTTTATCATTAAAATTTTAGTTTTTGCCGCAGGGAACAGGCGAAACATAAGCCACCAGCTAGAGTTGAAGAATATACTCATTCTGCTTCTTTGTATGTTGTCTTAACTGTGCTTTTGTTGTGATTCCCTAACATTAAAGTCTTCCCATTTTTCCATGTTTAGTGAAGGATTTTTTTTTCCTTATCTTCCTCATGTAAGCCCTACAGAAGAGAGTGCTAAACCACAAAGGGTTGGGCATCTTCCTTCCTATGGCTTCTGCTTAAGGTGTGATGAGAGAGCACAGAAACGAAAAGAGGTTGGTCAGATTGATCTTATGTGCACAATATTTTGGATTATACATTTGCTGCTTCTTTATTGGATGAATAATGTACTTTATGTTCATGTCCTTTTGGTTGTGCAGTTCCATATGAAGCTTGAGGAAAAGATTCATGCAAAAGAAGTGGAGCAAAGTACTTTGCAGGCGAAATCCAAGGTAGTGCTATTCGATTTTACGTGTTAATTTGCAGTTTTTCAGGCTTCGCCATTTTAACGAAATCTAAATTTATAGTCACAGCATTCTCAATTGTTTTTCAGGAAAGTCTGGAAGTAGAAGTAAAGATGCTAAGGAGGAGCTTAACATTTAAGGCAACCCCTATGCCAAGCTTCTATCATGAACCTGCCCCACCCAAGGTGGAGTTCAAGAAGGTAAGTTATTTGAAGTGTCTTGGTTAACTCCACTCAGAGATATCCTCATAAACTTTGCATATTTGATACATCTTCTAGCCCTCTGCTGCCTGGACTTAACCCAAATACCGTTTTCATCTGTGAATTGAGGTGCATGTCATGAGCGTAAAGCTCTGAAATCCAATACAAGATCAAATGAGAAGCATCTTCTTTGTGATGTTAGAGATTATACTACCACACCATATTAAAGTATTCCTACCTGTTTTTTGTTGTGTTCATTTGTTAACAGATTCATTACAAAGTGATCTTAATCGTGACTCTTTCAGGGGCTTGATAATCAGGTTGTTACGTAGTTTATTATGGTAACAGCGGCAAGAAAAACTTGGTTTTCCCAGTTCCCAGTATCATGAATTTGCAACTAACTTACGACCCCTAACCCCTAAAAGAAGAGCAGAAAAACTGAATTTGGAATTGATAGAAACGGCTCCATTGGACCCTTTTCTGTGGACAATGAGTATACATGTTAACAGTCCGAGTTTAGTTGCGAAGAACTAGAATAGTACAATACATATTTTGTGAAGGAAAATGTTATCCACTCATTTTGACTGTTCATATATTTAATTTTTTTTACTTACTAATTAAGGAGGTGACTAATAGTACATTGATATATTTTTTTTATTTTTTAAAAATATTGAAAGATGTTAAAAAATGTGAAAAGAAAAAAAAAATACATGAATTTTGCCTAGGCGACACGTCTAGTGGTCATTCCTGAGTGGCAGCCTATCATTACTCTTTTGTGAATGTTTTCACTTTAAATATTTTCATTTCAGACAATATATACCGATTTAAGCTTTTGAGATAAGTAATAATTTTTGAATTCGATTAAAGTATTTTTCACTTTTTAATTTCTTTTCTTAACAAGCTTTTAGTTTCATTTTCTAGTTTCTTATTATGGAGCTTTTGCTACATATATCAAAACCTTATCTTCCTTCTTATGGAACCATTGTACAATGCAGATTGCACCAACGAGAGCCAGGTCTCCCAAGTTAGGCCGCCACAAGAGGTCATCATCGATGACGGCCTCCGAATTAAGCGGCAACCACAGTTTTCAATCAGTCCATCTAAATCTAGACGAGAAGGCTACCCAAAATCCTGCTACAAAAGAATCATCCCTAGGTTCTTTTAAGAAGCCACTTCAAAAATCCCTTCCAAGACCTCTTTCTGAGAAGACTATGACATTGTCCAATACAACAGAAGATGTTACATTTCGCAGCCAACATACAGAACAACATAAGATTGAGCAGGAAGCAGGGCAAAGATTAGAGCCATGCCAAATTCAAACTGGACTTGATGCAGTCCTGTAAGAGCTGGAGAAAGAGGATAATAGGAAACATTGGTTTTGCTTTGGTTGAATTAAAACTATGGAAGCATAATTATTTATTTGATAGTATACAAAGTATAAATCGTGGTTATGTATCCTTTTTAAGTGTTGTATTTTCTTGTTGCTTGTGTGATTTGTTGTAATATATATATGTAGACGACTTTTTTCCATGCAAGTGTTGTTAATGGCTTTTTAACCTTCACAGCAGTGCACGAAGTGTTGTTATTTTTTTGGCATTGAAATTTGAAATTTAGATATGATCTAGACTATCAAATCGGATTAGGGTTATTAGAATTTAGAGTTCTTACTCTCAATTAAAATCTAATATGAGTGAAAAGAAAGAGAGAGAGAGAGAGAGAGAGAAAGAGAGATATATATATATATATATACACACTGCAACTCTTGCCTTTTTAAAAATAAATTATAAAAATTTGGACAAAAAATTAAATTTTTTATAATGGATTCACTTTTTACAAAAAAATATGCAAAACATACTCACTTTATTTATTTGAGTAATATTAAATACAACTATAAATTGTGTAAATATCACAAACTCTTTTTTTAAAAAGAATGAGAACTATCCTTACAAAATTAATTTTTTTTATATAAATATCAAATTTATTCACTAATTTAAAAGAAAGACACGTATCCTATAACTATAAATATTATTTAAATAATTATTCCTATCACAAGAGAATTATCCAATTTCCTTTAAATAACATTAAATATGATGGAGCTATTCCCCTTACGTTGCCGATTTGGTGCATTGGTGTGATTAAAAATTAAAATTAATTGGTTATATAAAATTAAACTATTTCATTTTATCTTATATATTTATTATAATTTTTTTCAAATTCAAATATAAAATATAATAACTAATTCAAAAATTTCAAATTATAAAATAAAAATATTATAAAAATATTTTAAAAATATTTTCTACTACTTTTAACAAAATATCATTTCATTTATTTAACGCAACGTCTAGGTTTTACTATTTATCCTTTCTACACTTTATATTCTATATTTTTTAATATTTTAAAAAAAAATTTTTTTGAATTTATTTTTTTTAAACTATTTATAATTTTTTATTCACTATTCATATAAAAATATATTTGATAAAAAAAATTAAAAAAAAGATAAAGTGTAGAGTATAGTGTGAACAATAAAGGTTGTATAGATCTTTTTAAACTAAAATGAGTGATATGACCACGTAATTCCACGCGGCGTTGCCCCACGGACGATCCTCAAGATCCCTCTCAGCTCGTGGACCCCACAATCCGACTGAGCTCTTATAGCAATTCCGTTTCGCTCCTGTGTCGAACTCTACACCTAATCGTCGTCGCGGGAGACAGAGAGGGAAGGGGAGGGAAGGAGAAAAGCGGCGTCGCGGAGAGGGGCGCCGGGCGGAGAGATGGAGAGCCATGGGAAAACGACGTCATCTTCTGTCCTTGACGGGGTAAGGGACGAAGAGAGGGGCGCTGGAGGTAAGGTCAGGAAGCCGCTGTCTCGGAAGCCACCTTCTACACCGTACTCTCGGCCGCCGCCGAGCCAAGGTAGTGACCGATCCCAATCTCAAGACCAAGACGGTGGCCGCCGCTGGCTCTCCAAGCTGGTCGATCCGGCTTACCGGCTTATTTCGAGCGGCGCAACTCGAATTCTTCCTCTGTTATTTTCCAAACCACCTGCGGTTCATGCCCTTCCTTCCACCGTCCATGATATTCGTAAGTTGTTCTCTCTCTCTCTCTCTCTCTCACTGGGTAGTTCTCTTTCTGTATCTAATTATCAGAGATTAGGGTTTTGTGACTTCGGAATTCTTGTTTTGTTTGTTTGTTTTTGGGTTTTCCAAGCTTGTTTTGGGTATACTAAAATATTCTTAATAAGAAAAAAAAAATGGTCGTTCAATCAAATTGACAAGCTAATAAGCTATTATCTTATACTTGCGAGGTTTAATTTTATTTAAGCAAAGCGAACGTGGATGTGAGCATATAGGCCGAGGGTGGGATCGTAAAATTATTATTTCCATTTGAAGTTAGTAAAGCGGTATAACATTACCTAGAAGTTATATCGTGTAACTTGAATCTCCCTCTCCCTCTCCCTCTCTCTCTCTCTCTCTCTCTCTCCGTATATACACACACACACGCATATATATGCAAGTAATTATAAATAATATTGGGGTGGTGCTGCTGATCATAGTCTAATTAATTCGCTCAGAGATTGTGCTATGTTCTGGATATTTTAGGGGTTGGGTATATAGTTCTTTTTTTGTGTAATTTAACTTGCTGACCATTTTCATCTTGGAGAAGGTATTTATTTTACGTTACTAGAACCTAGCATATTTATGTATGGTGGCTAATTGAAGGAATTTGAAATTGGTATTATAGAATAACAACTAGTAGCTCTGAGGAGGAGGCATCTGCCAATTATGAAAGAGTTTGTAATTTGATTTTTCTAGCCCCAGCTGGTGGTGTCTTTTTGCAGTCTTTTGTTGTACTATTATGTTTATAAAAAGATGGTGCTTTGTTAAATCTACTTCCGAGCTTAGAACTTTTTTTCTTAATACATTATTCCATTGGTCGATTGTAATAAACTTTAATGGCATGACCGTACATGATTTCCCTATATCTTTAGACACTCATGCATAGGTGCTGTTCTTGTATATTCCTGTGTACTTGGCAGTGCCCATCTTTAATAAATCTCTTATTTATTGATAAAAAAAATATATACTTTTGAAATTTTTTTTTTTAAAAAAAAAGGAGAAATTGATATGCAATCTTCTTCCCTTTGTATTGTAACTTAAAATTCTGGCATATGTGGTCCTCCATCTTAATGGGCCTTGCTCAATGAATACAATTTTGGGAGTTTGGATGATTCTATTGGTTGGGAGAGATTACATTGGAATTGTTATGTTCACCCCTTGGGAATAATCAGTGGGGATGCTTTCTAAAAAATGGTCCCTATATGTATGTGTTGGTGTATTTTTTTTTTTTTGATGAGTAGACAAATTATATTGATCAAAGAATAGGCAAAGCCATGTACAAAGTTCTAAAAGAGAATACAAAAAGCAGCCCCTAGGCTAGGTATGCGCATTATAGAGAAGAAATCATGTAGGTTCATGCCATTGAAATCAACAGCAATGGCCCATGTACATAGTGTTCTAAAAAATAAATCTTTAAGCTCCTTCAGCGATCTCACCTTGTCTTCAAATGTTCAGTCATTGCGCTCCTGCCATAAACACCACATAATGCTTATGGGGATCATCTTCCAAACAACTTTAATTTGTTGTACACCTCCTAGATTTGTCCAGCTAGCTAGCATTGCCACCACCGTCTCTGGCATAACCCAAGCCAAGTTTAATCTATTGAACACCTCGTACCATAATACCCTAGCTGTCTCACAATGATGTAAAAGATGATTGACAGACTCGACCCTTCTCTACACATACAACATCAATCTGCAATGATTACCCTTTGTTTCCTCAGGTTATCAGTTGTGAGAATCTTCTCCAATGAGGCTGTCCACACAAAAAAAGCTACTTTGGGGGGCGCCTTATGTCTCCAAAGCCTCTTCCACGGGATTGTATATTGGGTCTTTGTGTGAGAGCCTTATAATAGGAACGAACCGAGAATACCCCTTTACCATCGGGTATCCACCACAATACATCTTCCTGCTGATTGCTCGGTTTTATGGAGTACAAGAGGCTGTAAAAATCTGCAAAGCTGCTCATTTCCCAGTCTTGTGCTGCCCTACTAAAAATGATGTTCTAGTGGATTTGCTCCCCTGATCTTTCCATGACTTCCGCCACTAATACATCTTTATCACTAGCCAAATGGAAAAGTGATGGAAATGCCTCTTGTAAAGTACTATTATTGCACCAAGTATTTCTCCAGAATTTAATCCTGGTATGGTAGGAATTTCTTAGGGGGATTTCGAAGCTGAATTTATGGCCCTACTTATAGCTGTAGAGGCTGTGAATGCCCAATCCAAGTCTCTGATCAATCCTTGGCTTTGGCCAAAAAAAGGGAAAGAGAACTCAGAAGGCTAGATTGGGCATTGAAAGAGGATGGAGGTGAGAAGAGCTCTACTCGGGAGCGTAGTAAGGGGAGGGGTAAAATGGTTTTCCCATGAAACCAAAAATAATATCATGGAATGTGAGGGGGCTGCATGATCCTAATAAACGGTTCCAAATCATAAATTTACTTCGCCAATGTAAAGGGGACATCATATGCTTACAAGAGATTAAGTTGGAAGTTATTACAAGACAAGTAGTTCGCAACTTATGGAGAGGACAACATGTTGGGTGGTCTTACCTACCATCAAAAGGAGCTTCTGGTGGAGTTCTAATTATGTTTGACACAAGGGTGGTGGAAAGGGTGGAGGAGTGTGTGGGTGATTCCTCGGTTGCATGCTCTTTTGTTAATCTAGAAGATGGCTTCAAATGGGCTTTCGCTGGTGTTTACGGCCCAAATATTGATTCAGAGAGGAGATTTTTGTGGGAAGAACTGGCGGGAGTCATTAGTTGGTGGGAGCTACCAAGTTGCATTGGGGGGGGGGGGGGACTTTAATACATCTCGCTTTCCAAGCGAAAGGTCGGGAGCTCCTTACATTACTCTTGCTATTGAGAGATTTTTCTGATTTCATTTCAGAACATGAGCTCATGGACATTCCACTATCAGGAGGCACGTTTACTTGGTCCAACAACTGTGATTTTCCATCTTGGTCGAGGATCGATAGATTTTTGCTAACTCCCAATTGGGAGTCACGCTTCCCGGATGTAGCTCAAAGAAGATCACCCCATCATTTTAGATTGTGGAGGCATCCAAGGGGGTAGAAGGTATTTCAAATTTGAGCATATGTGGCTTAAAACTGACGGTTTTGTAGACAAGGTTATACAATGGTGGACTTCCTATAGTTTCCAAGGCTCTCCAAGCTTTATTATGGCAAAAAAGTTGAAAACGCTGAAACAAGACCTGAAGTAGTGGAATGAACAAGTTTTTGGTAATGTGTTTCAGCAGAAGCGCTCTCTTATGGTGGAATTACAGGGTTTGGAAGCGAGGAGGAGCCTAGAACCTTCTCTGAACCTGAGAAAATTCGCAAGAGTCAGGTAGTTACTTATCTTGAAAATGTTACTTTAATGGAGGAGATTTCATAGAGACAAAAATCAAGGGTACTCTGGCTTAAGGAGGGGGACAAATGCACGAAATTCTTTCATAGGATGGCTAACTCTCACAGGAGGAACAATGCTATTAATACACTCATGGTAGATGGGGTAGCTTTTTCGGATCAGATGGTTATCAAAAACCACATTGAACAATACTTTCAACAACTCTTATCTGAAGAGCATAATTGGAGACCGAGAGTGGATGGTTTGTCTTTTTCCACATTAGACTAGCAGAGTGCAAGGTGGTTAGAAAGGCCAGTTACAGGAGAGGAAGTTGACAATGTTATCAGAGGTATGGCAAGTGATAAGGCTCCCGGTCCGGATGACTTTACTTTGGGTTTCTTTCAAGTGTGTTTGGAGGTGGTCAAGGAAGATATTATGCAAGTCTTTCATGAATTTCATTCTAATGCTAGATTTGAAAAGAGTCTCAATGCCACCTTTTCAGCCTTCATTCCTAAAAAGGTGGGGTCTAGAGACTATCGCCCCATTAGTCTTGTGAATGGGTTGTACAAGATTCTATCAAAAGTGTTAGCAAATAGATTAAGCTCGGTGGTGGAAAAACTAATCTCGAAGCAGCAAAATGCGTTTGTCAAAGGTAGACAAAATCTTAACTCAGTACTTATCGCAAATGAAGTCTTGGATGGTCGATTGAAGTCTAGAGAACCCGAGCTACTTTGCAAGTTAGACATGGAGAAAGTATATGATCATATCAACTGGAAGTTCCTTTTTTACTTACTTGGAAGATGTGGTTTTGGGGAGAAATGACAAAAATTGGTAGAATTTTGTATCTTTTCAGCTTGTTTCTCTATCTTGGTAAATGGCTCTCCAGTGGGTTTCTTCAACTCCTCTCGTGGCCTAAGACAGGGAGATCTGCTTTCTCCTCTACTTTTCTTATTTGTCATGGAAGCTTTCAACAAGATGATTGAGAGCCTGGTGGATGGTGGGTTACTCTATAGTTTTTCGGTGGGGAATGGCGATCTCCACATTTCTCACTTGTTATTTGTTGATGACACGCTTATCTTCTGTGGTGCACACCTTGGACAAGTCCAAGACTTGAGGACGCTACTCCTTTGTTTTGTTGTTGTGTCAGGTTTGAGCATCAATCTCGCAAGACTTGAAAATAGTGCCAGTGGGGGTTGCCCCCGATGTGGAAATTTTGGCTACTACCTTGGGATGCAAGATATCTTCGCTTCCTATGAAGTGTCTTGGCTTACCGTTGGGTGTCTCTTTTAAATCTGAAAGGATTTGGAATGATGTAGTCGAAAGGGTGGAGTGCAGATTGGTTGCTTGGAAGAGGCTATACTTGTCGAAAGGTGGTAGGTTGATTTTGATTAAAAGCACTCTTTCTAACTTACCTACCTATTTTTTGTCTTTGTTCCTGCTTTCCATAAAAGTGGCTAACCGCATTGAGAAGTTACATTGGGATTTCTTATGGAGTAGATTGGGGGATGTAACAACCCAGTCCTAGGAGTATATTATAAAATAAGTATTTTGTATTTTCTTATAGCTATAATATTTTATTATTATTATTATTATTATAGGATTATTTTCTATTATTATTCTATTAAGAGTCCTAAACTATACCAACGTCTTAGCTTATGTTCGGTTTATCCACTCACATGCACGTACACTTTTCCTTGCCCGTCTATGACTTCATACTTGGCTCTATCGCAGCCGCGTCCTTCGCATGCACGCTGCATCTCTAGGTTTCCTTTTGGTTCTCTATCCTCTATCTATATATATATATATGGATATACTTCCTGCAAAAGATCAAGCCGCAGCACCCACGCACGTACGTTCGCAGCGTGCTTACTCAGCAGATGACCCTTCTCTTCCTCTGCCGTTAACCCCACGGAAACCACCATGCATCACGCCGCAATGCGCATGCCCCTCCTGCACGAAGCCTTTCCCTTCACGGCAACACCCCTAGCTCACGTCCCCTCCCCAGCCCAAGCAAAACCATGGAAACAAGAGAAACGGCAGCAGCACTGCAGCCCCTGTTTTCAGCATCCGAAACAGAGCACAGCTGCACGTTGTTTTTCTCGCTGTCTGTTGCTGCACTCACCATCAGCCATGGCAGCAACCATCTCGATGCCACCGCACGCACAGAGGAAGCCGACTAGCAACTACCGTGATTCTCAACCCAGCCACCGTTCCGTCGATCTCTATTTCTCTGGAATGGTAATCCTCCATTTCACTACTCTTTCTCTCTCAAGGATTGTCGGCTGTAAAAGAAGAAAATGATGCTTTGAGTTCTTCCTCGTATACTGCTAGGGTAGAATTTTAAGTGACATTACAATGTTATCCTATCAACTTTTTTTTTTTACTAGTTAGCCTTTTCAGAAAGCATGCGTAGCTCGTTTCAGTTTCTGGAAATTTATACCCTTTTTAATTCCTTCCCGTCTAGCATCCTGTGAAGCATCTTGAAGGATTATTTCAAATATAATTACATTTATAACCTTTCACTTAAGTATGTGTTAAGTTTGTCTCATTTATACTTAATGTTTTACGTTTGGCTTGACTCTATTTTAATTACGGAGGCTATTACGTCATTTTAAAGTTGGTTTGGGCCTGAAATTCTAAGTTGAGCTTACTTTTACTTTGTCCAGAAACTTAATTTTATAAAAACTCGATATTTCTATAGTAAAGAATTAAGGAGTTTAAGCTATATTACTTATTATTAATTTTTACAATTTGGTTTCTAAATAGTAAAATGTTTCATCTTTAAAGTAAACACTTAAAATTTATTATATGGAATAAATCTTTAATGCTATTATTATAGACCTTGATATATTCACGATATTGAAGTTTTACTTTTAAAATAAGGAAATATGTTAAGAGTATTTAAATAATATTGTTAATTAATATATTCTTATAAGATTAAATAATTATGTTAAGAAAGTAAATCTATTTTAAGAATGTAGATTTTTATGACTTATTTTAAAATAGCCCAAGTGTCTTACTAAATTATAGTGTGTTATTAGTATATTTTTAGTAATTTAAAAATATAAGAAATTATTGATTTTATGGTGTTAAGCAAGAGGTTTATTTGACTATCTCTTAGACTATGAACTTAATTAAATAAGATTATGCTATTAGTATTTTAAATAATTTAAGTTATAAACTTTCATTGATTTTATATTAAGCAGAATATTTTTATCGTTATATTTTACAGTATGAATTTTATTAAGTAGGATATTAGGATATGGTTCCTAGACAGATTTAGTGACGTTAAATATTTTATATAGGTGACGCGTTACGAAGTGAGATTCAGGAAGTAGCGCTACGAGGTAAGTTATTTGATCACAAATTAGGATCATCACAGTTCAGCTTATATTAATTATCATTCAAGCCAGTTTATTGACAGCTTTCGTTTATGTACCACTCATGTCATATGCGAGCATGTCATCCAACATAGCATACGATCATGTCATTCCGCATCATGTTCAGATTCAGAAATTATAGTTATAATTATGTATGTATTATGTCATGCATCTCATGGTCATAAGACACATAAGCTATCTTAAGTTCAAGTGCAAGATAAGATCAGAATAGTTCAATTAATCAGATGGCCATTCAGATGCATGGTACCAATGCAGTTCAGTTCAGGGTGGTGTGCAAGCCACGAACTCAGTCGTGGTCCACCATAGTACGCTAGAGTACTATCAGCGGTTCCCCTCGTGGCCACGGGATGTGGGGCCGGTGCACAACCTCGCACACAGGGTTAAGTGTGTTGGCCAGTCAGTTCAGTCAGTAATCAGAACAGTTAGTTAAATCAGAACAGTCAGTTAATTCAGATAAATCAGTCATGCATAGCATAGACATCAGTATGAACAGTCATGAATTTTAAGCTCTCAGCATGAAAGACTTTTATGAAAACCTTATGTTTAGTATGTTAACGATGTGATGGATTTCTTACTGAGTATTCGACTCATTTTAGTTTGTTTTCATTTTTTTTAAAACCACCCAGGCGATGATGATGATTACGAGCAGACAGGCCAGGATTAGAAGGAGCAGATATTTTTAGTTTCAGACCTTTTAGAAGAAATTTATTTTATTGCTTTATGACACGACTTTTTATTCAGTTTCTTCAATTAAGTTTTTTTGAAGACATTTTTATCAGACAAAGATTTATGAAATAAATCCTAAAATTGTTTTCTTAAAAATGAGATCTCTTGTCGGGTTTAGTTTATGAAAAACACGTGACACGCCTAACCTACGGGAAGGGGGTGTTACAGGGGAAGAGTTCAAATTCCACTTGGTTAATTGGTCGAAAATTTGTAGCCCAATTTTTGGGGGAGGGTTGGGGATTCACCACTTGATGAAATTCAATCAAGCTCTTTTGGGTAAGTGGTTGTAGAGGTACCAAAATGAAAGGGAGGCCTTATGGAAGTCTGTTATAGATTCTCAGTTTGGGGAAGCTTGGGGAGAATGGTGCTGAATGAGGTACGAGGCACTCATGGAGTGGGTTTGTGGAAAAACATTAGGAGCCTTTGGGGGACCTTCCGGGATCATGAACATTTTGTTGTAGGCGATGGTTCGCGTGTCCCTTTTTGGTTTAATATATGGTGTGGTAACCATTGTCTACGAGATATCTTCCTTGCCATCTTTGCGCTTGCTAGAGTAAAGGAGGCATCGATTGCCGACCTTTTGGTCTTTTCAAATGGCACCCCTCAATGGAATATTAATTTCATTAGGGCAGCTCATGATTGGGAGTTGGAGTCTATTACGGAGTTCTTTGCGGCATTATATTCTGTTAGTATTCTAGGGGGCTCTGGAGACAAGATGCATTGGAATCATTCTAAGAAAGGTATCTTCTTCTTTTTACCAAAAGCTCACGAACTCCGGAATGTCTTTGTTCTCATGGAAGAGCATATGGAAGATGAAAGCTCCTTCAAAAGCAGCTTTCTTTGTGTGGACAACATCTTTGGACAAGATTCTCACCACAGATAATTTGAGTAAACGACGGGTTGTTGTTCTAGATTGGTGTTGTATGTGTAAGAAGCTTGGGGAGTCAGTTGATCATCTGCTTTTACATGGTGAGGTGGGCAAGGCTGTATGGGATGATTTTTTCTTAAGAGTCGAATTGTCTTGGGTTATGCCTTGTAGATTGATGGATTTCCTCGCTAGCTGGAGAGGACTACACAGAGATTCTCATGTAGCGGCAATTTGGAGATTGGTACCAACATGCATGTGTTGGTGTATTTGGAGTGAGAGAAATACTAGATGTTTTGATGATCAATAGAGAACTATGGATGAGCTTAAAGTTTTCTTTTTTAAGTCATTGTTACTATGGGCGGGGGTTGTAGTTTGTAACGGACTTAGTGTCCATGATCTTCTTCTTTCTATTGTAACCTCTAGCTAGGGGTTTTTCATGTATATTTCCTGTGTTTCTGAGCTTTGCCTATTTCTATGAATACAATATCTTTGATTACCTATCAAAACAAAATTTAATCTTGGACCCATCCCCAAACTGAAGTCGGGTGTGTCGATTCAAGACCTCCCATCCTCTTGTATGTGTTGGTGTATTTGGTGGAGCGAAATGATAGAAACTTTGAAAACCACGAGAGAACAATGGGGGAGCTGAAAGTTTTTTTCTTTAAAGCATTGTTTTCATGGGTGGGGGCCATTGTTTGTAACGGACTAAATATCCATGACTTTCTACTTTCAGTTGTAAACTCTAGTTAGGTACGTATGAAGCTTCCAAAAATCATTTCATGGAATCCACCGGTTGGGAGAAGGCTGAAGTTAAATGTAGATGGTTGTGCTCGTGGTAATCCAGGGTTGTTAGGTGGGGGCGGTATTATTAGAGATGCGCATGGAAATGTTCTCGCCGGGTTTGCTCATTCTTATGGACATGCTACTAATAATGTTGCGGAGTGTCGAGCTCTATTGGATGGGTTGAGATTATGTAAGTGGCTTGGGTTGAGAGATTTATTGGTGGAATCTGACTCTAGTGTAGTGGTGGGTTGGCTAAGTTCGGGGGTTTGTCGTTATTGGTTTTTATGGGATTTTGGGAAGAAGTTAAGGAACTTGTTTGGTTTCTTGATGTTGGTTTTTAACATAATTTTAGAAAGGCAAATATGGTGGTGGATATTTTTAGCAAAAGATGGTGCTAACAGAAGAGACATGGAATTTATTGGAGAAGATTTGATTCAAGGGCGTCTTCAGGATTTAATTCGTATGGATAAATTGGGAATGGCTTATATCCGGCATTGATGATTGTTTTAGACATTTGATTTATTTGTTATTTGATGTTACCACGGTATTTCTCCGCCATAAGTGAGGGTTTTAATAATATTGGGAGAGGGTCACTCTTGAACATGTGACCTTCATCTCTTTAAAAAAAAAAAAAGGTACTTCTCATGTATACTCCTCCCTATGTACTTGAGCTTTGCCTATTATTTTGAATAGAATTTCTTGATTACCGATCAAAAAAATAATCAGTGGGGATGCTTCAATTTTAACTGAGAAGGCATTCTAGGATATGTATTGGATTGTTGGACGGGTGAATGTGGAACAGTGGGAAAAGAATAAAACAGCTTGTGAAAAGTGAAGATCCTTAATAGGGCTCCAACTTATTCATGTCATTATGGTTCTCACTATTTTGCTAGAAAGAGCTTTTGATGAATTGACATCTTTTCCAAATTTCCATTATAGCTTTACTCTTTCTTGGTGTTTCTTTTCTTTTAACTTGAAATTGAGTAATTCAACTACTTGGGTTGGATGAGTGTGATGTTTCGTACTGATTGATTAGTATAGGCAGTGTATGAGATCACACATTGCTTGGAAATGAGAAACTCTTTCTCTTTATAATGGTTCCAATGGGGCTCTAATTGTAAACTAGTCCTTTTGGAGTAGAGCCCAAATGTGGCTTGACCCTTCTCTTGGGGCATTACAAATGGTATTAAAGCCAAATCCAACAAAAATGTGGGACTTGAGTCGTGCCACCTATGATGGAATGGCCTGACGAGAAATTCGGGAATTTAAAGGGGGAAGACTGTGATGCCCCATATTGACTGATGAGTGTAGGTGATGTATGAAATCTTACATTGCTTGGGAGGGAGAAATTTTTGCTCTTTATAATAGTTCCAATGGGGCTCCAATTGTACCATTGACTAATCCTTTTGGAGTAGGGCCCAAATGTGGTTTGGGCTTTCTCTTGGGGCGTTACAATGACATGCATTTTCACTTTGAATTGGGATTAAGTAGATTATGTGCTTTATAGTTCTATATTATGCACAACTTGTATATGTTGATCATTTACCCAAGCACACAAATCTGAGGTCTTTTTACGTATTAGAATTTTTATACCTTTCATGAAGTACTTTTGTTGAGATGGCTAAGTCCTGTCTCCTTTGTAGTGATAGACTATTTAACAGGCGTGGGTTGGCAAATGGCTAAAAAGAGGCTGGTTTAAACAGACTTGGGGTGTGTATTTAGCCCGTGGATAAATGCTTTGTACACAGACTGAATGCACGAGATGTACACGGACTAAGGCCAAAAAAAAAAAAAAAGGAATTTCTGCTCATGTGAGCAGTAATGAACAGTAAATTTATTTTGCCTTCTTCCGTGTACATTCTGTGCATGCCGTTTGTGTGTGTAGCTGGACTCGTAGCCCATAATGTTCGAATGCTTACTTTCCACACACACACACAAGTATAATGTTTGAATGCTTTCTTGGATGGAAATGCTGAACTTTGTTCAATTAATTTCATCTTAGTTATTAATGAGATATTTTTGAATCAGAAAAATTGAACTCAGAATTTGAACAAGATGATGATCGTGATGGTGGCAAATGCACATCAAATGTAAGGATTCTTTCATTTTTTTGGTTAAAACTGTTAGTAGCCTTGATCTCTTTTTTATTCAATACTCGATAGCATGTTTAGAGGGCTTTAATTAGGTTAAAGTTTCCATTCACACATAAGAATTATTCTTGATTTAGCCGTATCTCTTTTTTAGATAAGTGACCTTGTCCATATCTCTTGCAGCTTGGATTATCCAGATCAACCATAGTAGCAGGTCCTAGTGGAGCAGAAGATAGATCGAAGAGTAGTTCTGACTTTGATGGGCACAAAAAAGACTTAAAAGTCGACCTTTCTGATGATATGGGGCTTTCTGAAATCGAAAGGCTGTTGAATGGGAAAAGATTTTCTAGGTAAATCAAAATTACTGTTTGTCTTATTTAATCGTATTGTATAGAAAATGGTTGCTTCCAATGAATGAACCTGCTTCTGATCCCAGAACAATGTTTTGTTTTATCAAGTCTCCTTGCTATTAACTAAGGAAATTTTCTGTGTTGTGTGCTGAAGGTTGCAAGTTCTTCTTTTCTAGGGCAAATGGGCCGGTAATTATTAGCATTACTATAGCCCTTTCTTAATTCTACTCCCATTACCATGCAGGGACGAAGTTAATCATTTGATGGAGATCTTACACTCTAGGGCTGTTGATCGTAATCCACACACGACTGCTGGAAGAGACCCTGCAGGTCTTGTAGCAACATGTGAAACTCCCAAAACTTCATATGAAGAAAAAGATTCAAAGCGAGCCCTTTGGGTAAGTTTAATCCTCCTCCTGCCTGCTGTGTAGAGGAATTCACAGCTGTCAACCTGGCTTTTGAATCAGTGGTGGGCTGTAGAATAAAACTTAATTGGCCTACAAACTTGTAGAAAGGTGGCCTTTTGTACTAATTCTGTTTAGATTTCATTATTGCTGGTTTGTATTTTTGGGTGCAGTTTGATGGCATGTTGTGAATGGAAAATATATATATATTTATATATATGTATATGTATATTTGTTCTATTCAGGCATGATTTATTTTATGTATTTTTTACTTTGCATATATTCTTTCGAAGTAAAATAAGCCATATCCTACATCCTTATTTGGAAGGAATAGCTACACAGAGATAGAATTATGTGAATAGAGGCAGAATGGAACTAGTGGTGCTCACAAAAAGGGTGGTTGTTTATGGATATAATATGCATTAAGCGTGAATAAAAAGCTTTGTAAGTCAATTTACCCAAACTACTCCAAGCATTATTTGAGAATTAGGGATTGTGATGAGATATAAGGGACAAAATGTCTTCAAGTTGTAAAGTAGGAAAAGAAATTAGGAAATGAAGTCTTGTGAGGGGAAAAAGAAACTGATTGTCTTGTGGGAGTTTTCTGAAGATCAGAGTAAAAGAAGAATGTGTACAACAATGACTCTCTCTCTCTCTCTCTCTCTCACACGCGCACACACACACTAACACTCACAATACATATCATAAATAGTTTTTATGTTGCAACTGTTTAGTATAGGTTTCTGAAGAATTAGGGGTTGATTGCCTACTTGCTGTCATATTAGGTTCAATATTCTAGCCCACCATCGAAACATCATGTGATAGGTTTTTGTAGGGTCCATGTAACAGGCAGCTTCTTAAAAAGATGCTGTAGATACAATGGATAACCGAATGAAAGCACATAGGCGCAGGTCCCTGATTTGTATTGTATTTCAAGATATGTAGTGTATTGTTAAGTTGGGGAAATCAGAAACTTGAAGCCTGATTCTCAATCATAAATGGCTTGGTCAGTTTTAATGGTTCTAAATTAAAAAGTTGTTTGAAAAATCGGGGCATTGTTTGTAGTCAACTCTTTGGAATCCTCTTAGAAGGTGATAGAGATCTAATTCTGCTAATAGAGTGGTTTTTTATAAGAAACAAGTTTGTTGTTCAAATGTCATCTTTTTCTTTTGCAAAATGTTGTTTATAATAGTCTTGTTCTTTCAAATGCCCATGGATTCCTGTTTCTTTTTCTGAATTAAGGGGAACCCGTTTTGTTCTTCTGTTAACTTTTGGTCTTGTTCTAAATTAAAGGGGAAGAAAAACTTAATCCTTTTCCTCCATTTTCTATTGTAATGATAGGTTTCATGCTGGGCATTAATGTTAGCGCTCTTTGAAATTCTTGCAAATTGGGATGGGAACATTTGTGTCACGTAGCAAGATGTTGTCATAGCTTCTTTATTCCTGTTGCAATGTAAGATCCTTGTAGGGCTAAGATGTTTACCCTTCTTTGAGGGCTTCGTGAAATTCCTATTTTGGGGATGTCTCATCTAATGATTGAGAGTGAGTCCTTAATGCTTATAAGATGGGGTATGTTTTTATATCTACTTATATTAAAAAAAGTGGTCTTGATATCTATTTTAGATGAATGTCTAGTTATATCATGCCCCTTCTTTTGAATTTGACGAGGGTATAAAATCAGTGATTGTTCAGTTTGGCAATTAGGATGGGCTATGGTTTAGAGAGGGGTTATAAATTTGCAGTGTTATCCCTAATGAGTGGATTTTTATGCTTTGGGCATATAGACGAGAGTGGACTATACACAGTTGTTGAGTTGACAAATGAGGATGTGAAGTAGCTGAGAAAGTAGTTATATATCTATAGCAATTTAATGAGCAGATCTTTCTTCCTTGTGCAGGCTTTTATGCTTTAGGTCAATTTCCTCTTTCCTATATTCTTTAATCTACTTATTCCTTGTTTTCTTTGCTCTTAAAGGAACCCTAGACTTGTATCTATCTATTCTTGTCTTCTTTTTTTTTTTTTTTACAAAGATGGAAACAATAGGCTTCACAAACATTTGTGTGTTAGAAATAGCAATATGAAAACTTTAGAATGTAACAGAAGCCTCTAAATGCTTTTAATTATCCTAAAGGGCCTTTGATTGCATTTCTTACTTGTCCTATAATTTTACTAAAGGAAAATTTAGAATTTCCTTCATAACATTAAGGCCCCGTTTGAATAAGCAGTTGGTCTCATCTCATCCCATCCCATCCCATCTCAACATCCAAACACTACTCAAATACAAACACTTTTTAATTTCTCTTTCATACTTTTTCATCTAATCATTACTAATCATTACAAATTTTCCAGACTTCCATATAAAATACAGGTTGCTTTTGAATTTAATATATGTTGCTCATCACCATGTTCTGATATGTCTTGATGATATAGTTATTTTATATGAAAATTTGCAGGTTCGAGATGAAGTCGGTGCTTCACCAGTTGAAATTGCTAGAGCATACATGGGGAACAGAGCGTCAGAAATCAGCCTTGGATTTAAGAATACAACATCAGAAGATGAAATAACATTACTACATGGTGATGAATCTACTGCAAAACCATTTATCCCATCACCTTCACCTAAGCCACCTACATGCTGGCCTGGTTCCATGGCACTTGATCGACATGATTATTCAACCCCACAAAGTCAAAGAAGCAGATTTGGGCTTCATAACTTTCCCCGAACCCCCTATTCTAGAACTATTTTTTCAAAGTCCAAGACTAGGGTAAGTAAAATTGAATTTCTTAATTTTATGAGTGATTTTATAAGAAATTCTTACGTGCATATGGGATTATGTGCTTTTTTCCATTTGGTATTATCATTTTATACCCCTTCTATGTTATCAGATCACTCAATTACGGGGTGATGGCAATAGGGCTGTGAACAATTCGTATACTCCCCTGCAACAACCACATACTCCTATATATGGGCAGGTACTTTTTTCATCTTATAATCCTGTTAATTTACTTTTCTATGCAAAATCCTAGTAATTGCATGCCTTGATGTTGTAATATATTTTTTCTCCTGCATTGATGGTTCTTTTTAATGTTATGAAATGTGATCTGATCTGGATTATATTCTTGATGATTTTCTCTTTTAGTGGCAACGAGGAAAATGCTCTGTTGAGTCATTCTTGTTTACGAAATAGTGAGCACACAATGTCCTGCAAGTAATTAAGCACTTAAACTTCTTGTGGTCTGTCTTCCAAACAACCCGTACACTTGTTCACAGATCATGTGATAGAGGAATCTTTATCAGGATGATTTGATTTAATTCATAGATGTGCTCTAAAATAGACCATGCATACATTTTCTCCTGGTGTTTCTTTATTGAGTTTGCATCATGGCTTTCTACTTATCTCGTAGCATTCTATTTTGTTCTTGCTTAACGGTATCTGCATGGCTTGGGTATGTTGGGAACAAGATCAACTCAATGATATCAGCTGGAAGTGTCCTGTATGTTTGAGATTTATTACTGAAATATGTGGGACCTAATTCCCAATTTAGTGATGGAAATATCTCAGAAATGGTCTGGATCAGGTCCATACTTACTCCTACAACTTGGTCACTTTTTAGCTGTTTTATCAACACTTTTCTATGTTCTTGACCTTATTTTATCTACATAATCTTATGATTCCTTTAAATTGTCTATCCTGAGAGTGATCTAGGGTGTCTTCCCTTCAATTAGTATGCGGGTGTGACAGATTGGTTGTGTAGTGCAAGTAAATATTTATTAACTTGTGAAACATCATATTTTGAT
Organism: Cyclocarya paliurus; assembly: GCA_029856935.1. Classification (NCBI taxonomy): domain Eukaryota; kingdom Viridiplantae; phylum Streptophyta; class Magnoliopsida; order Fagales; family Juglandaceae; genus Cyclocarya; species Cyclocarya paliurus. The sequence continues at coordinate 5,071,918 of CM056946.1, read as the reverse complement.
GTCATTTGGACGAAGCCTACATTAAAAGGTAAACGTTGCACTAAATTTTTCTTTTAAAAGACGAATCCTGCATGCCCTTCACTTGATATGCATCTGGAAAGTCGAATATTCTAAATTGGCAAATTGAATTATTGTCAAAATTGTGTTGAATTGATCAATTTACTTCGTACTACTTGAATGCATAGGTGAAAAGGAGTGATGCAGATAGTGGTTATGGATCAGTGGGGCCCATACGTAGGATAAGTCAAAAACCTCTTGCAAAATCTTCTTCAAGGGGATCTGCATATTTTCATACTCCCTTAGATGGTCCTTCACAGGCGGGAAATTCCAATGCCTCTGAAGGCTTCTTACCTTCTGTCAAGAAAAATATGGAACTTGGAGGACCAAGTGAAACTTCAAAGTCTGAGTCATCATACGGTAAGCCACACAGCTCTGAGGTGGGTGTTCCGACCGTACATCCACATGCTACTCAGATGGCTAGGAAGATTTTGGAGCATCTTGATAGAAATCCACCCACTCCTAGAGATAAGTCTCTTGAGTTAGAGCTTGCTGCTAAATGGAAGAAACCTGAGTCTTCTGATGTCACCAATATCGTGTCAAATAATCAGAGTAGCTTACCAAAGTTTGGAGAGTTTAATTCTTTTAAGAACAGAGAACAAATTGACCACATGAATTACGCTCAAAGGAGTGAAGATGGATGGAACTCTCATTCTAAGGTTCCACCTCAGGAGAGTACCTCTGGAGCTACTGGTGCTGTAAATAGAGGAAGTTCAGCTTCTTCGGGGACTAAACCGGTCTTGCCTTCTATAACTATTAGCAAGCCTGTCTCAAGATGGCCATTTTCTTCTGATGCCAGTTCTGTGTTTACATTCCCGGTTTCTTCTTCCGTAGTAGAGCCACCAACACCGACCATCATGTTCTCAGCCGATGGTCAGCAGCAGCCGAAAGAGGGACTTGCAGTTCCTCCATATAGGTTTGGCTCGAAAAGGTCCACTCCTGCCCTTGTTTTTTCCGTTCCTTCTACAAGTAGTGCCAATATTCAGGAAGATGCTTTGGGTATTAAGTTCAGCTTTGGTTCAGATGAGAATACAAGGTTATCTTTCGGTTCGTTTGGAAAGATGCTGTCTGCTACGAACTGAAACTGTTTTTCTTTTTCCCTTCTACTATTCATTTCCTTTCTGGGATCTGTTTATTTTTTGTGTTTTTCGTTTCCCGATAGATTGTACTGAAATCGGTTGTACCTTTAGTGGGGAATGAGGTGGAAAAGCTGCTTAAAGCAGAAAATGGCACATTTCATCCTCCAATAATACCCTGTTCCTTGGTTTCCATGAGACACACGACGTTACTGGTGGGATTTAGGTTTGAGCAGCGCTTTGCATTATTACGAGTTTGTAATGGATAAATTATTCACATTTTAAATGTTAGTCCCAAATTCAGGCGCAATCGCTCTGATCATGGTCAGCGGTATATCACATAGGAGTGACTTGATCTATAGACGCAAGATACATATATGGGGCTTTTTGTTTTTTTGAATATATGGGGCTTTTAATTCCGAGTAACGTTAAATACAAGCTATCATAAGGTTTCAAGTCTTTTCTTAATGTTTAATTCTTTTATTAATGTTTAGCACCCTAATTAGGTATAAGTAGAAGGAAAATCTTATACATCATACTTTTGTTCCATTATGTAAGGTGCGACACATTTATCATTATTAGATGATCGTTTATTGGATATTTTTTATCATTCAATAATGATAAATATGTCATATCATATATAATGAGATAAGAGTGTGGTGTGTATATATATAGCATTACTCAACAACAATTAATATGGTTTCTCCTTCGCTCGCAATCTTAATTCTTTGGCTGCCTCATTAAATTGAGTGTATGCATATGGAGGGTTTTAAGTGATATGGTACTTACTATAATTGTAAATAATATAATTCTTAGGCTTGGTTTGAATATAAGAAGTGTCTTATCTCATCTCATCTTATTATTACAATTTTTCTAAATTTTCATATAATATAATAAATAATTTAACTTTTTTAAATTTCAAAACAATAATAATATTAAAACATAATATGTTATCAATATTTTATTCAACTTTCAACTTTCATTTCAACTCATTATTCAAACCGCACCTTATATAAAATGGGTTGATTGGAAAATCAATATTTGGATTTTTCATGTTTTAACATAATGATGACGGGATTTTTAATTTTTCATAAAATTAATAATTGAACTAATTAAAAGAATTTGCAATTAGATAACTTTATCAGTCTTTGATTCCCATGTCATGTGCCGGTCTTTGATTGGCTGATGTGATATACTCATGCCATGTATCAACTAATGCATGTATAAGCTGATCGAAGACTATACATGTCATACTATCATCTGTTAATTTTTAATGAAAATTTGACGAAAATATTTAATTACAAATTTTTTAAAATTCAGATATATATTTTTTTAAGAAGAGGGAAGATGCTTCCAATTTTATTGATAACCACATAATACTAAAATGCAATTACTGATGTTACTACCTTAGATAAATTTTGATAGTTTGGTGTGTCTTAGTGCTACTGCAATGACAAGGGATTTTTTCGATTGGATGACTGAGACACCACGTGGTGCTGTTCATGATCACGGATTTTGGAGTATCAAGAGCAAATTGCATTTTCCCACAGAACATGTGCTGTAGGAATCACATGTTGCTTCAATCTCGTAAACAAAGAACTGATCCCTTTCAAGCTAGCTAAGAAGGACCCCCCTCCCCATATCTCAAAGTCTCATGGCATTATGATATACATGGACCCACTTAAGATTATTGTATCGCACCTATACCAACAATATCCTTAAGAGGGGGAAGATAGGTTTTAATTTCTTATCTTTAGTTTTTGCTTTTTAATTCTGTCTGTTTGTGCTGTGTCTTTGAGTGAGAGAGAGAGAGAGAGTCTTACCTCTGAAGTCCAAACTCCAAGGTGAGCGAGTGCGGAAGGGAAGGGCGCTCTGGCTCTCGGAAGTCAGAGGTGAAATGACATTGAAATGTAATGAATACTTAAACAGACATGAATTTGACGTTTCAGATTCTAATTGTCAGCATGGTGCTGCAGAAGCATCAGTGATCAGCCTCATGAACAGAAGCCATATTACTCTATTTTCCTTTTTCTTTCTTTCTTTATTTAATATATATATATATATATATATATAAATGCCAGCTTGCATTCTATAACAGTATATATCCACTTGCAGATCCCGAGGATGTTGATGATTACCAAATTAGAGCAGCTTGCTTTCTTTGCATTCTATACCAGTATATATCCACTGGTTTAGGTTCTTTTTCTTAATGAGTGTATCATCATCTTCTTCTTATTCGTGGATAATGCCTTGTTTATTTCCCAAAGACTGCATCAGAATATAAAAACTTCACCTCTTTTGACCATTCTATTTCATTATGATCAGGACATTTTTCTTGCATCTCAATTGGTGCATGCCACGAGAAATATACAGAAATTAATAATTAATTAAGCAACTTGGACCATGCATTTATAATATTTCAAGTCCACGTACAGTCGATAAAATCGAAGTTTGAAGCAGTTGGAGCTATCTACAAAAGTGATTGCTCTACCTTTAGTGCTACTGTAGAGGATTCTCTGAATGTTGAGATCATGATTAATAACCCTAAAGCCAAAATATTGGTGGTCCAAGAACTCCTTTTCACAGAGGTCGTGGTAAATTTATGAGTTATCTCGATATAATATATATGCTTGGACAGAAAAAGTCTTTTCTTAGATATTTACTTTTTTGAAAGAAAAAAAGTAGACATGTTTCTTTTTCTTGTTTTTTCCGGCCTCTTTCCCTTTAACTCCACATCATTCAAATGGTCCATATATGCAAATGCAAGTATCTCGTGGAAAACCATGATGTTTTACTTGCCTTTTTTCCCCCATAGCAAGGTATCAATTAACCATACTCAAAATAGAACTTGGGGAGTAACCCCCATAAGTTAATGGACTACTCTAGTTATTCCTAGTATTATATATATATATATATATATATATATATATATATATATATTTATCTAGTACTAGGAATAATGTTTATTATTTATTTTTCACTTCATTAAAATCTTAGAACAAATACTACGAATAAGATATGTTCCTATGTACTACAAAAAAATTGCTTATTTGTGGTTAGTTACATATTTTCTGTTAAAATGATTATTTTCTATTAAAATTGTTTATTTTCGTCATAAATAATTATTTTCGTTGCAAATAACTCATTATAAATGTTAATTTTTCTTATAGTGAGCTGGATTTTATATGTCTCTGCTTAGACAACAATATTCTTTACATCAAAACAAAAGGAGCAATACAAATTATTTGCTGCTTAATTGCCTAATTATATAGCAATTGGTAGCTAGCTAGGCATATCATGATCGGTGATTCGGTCGAATATATATTGAAGTTGCACCACAACATGCATGAGTTGTATATATATTTATATTTCTCCTTGCAGTTTTTACCTATACGTACGCCTATATATATTGATCACAACCCTTGTAAAATATTAATTAGTAGCTAGCAGGTTGCTGTTTCTACTCTTTTGAATTGTACTCTAATTCCCAGATGATCATCAACGTGTAAATAATGATCACATTGGTGGTAGTACGTACGTACTTTTACCATTAATATGAAGATATATTTTAAGCCGGCTAGCTATATATATATATAAATTATAAAAATGATCAAGAAATTTAATGATAAATCTTCAAATTTAGCTTTGTCAGTTGCTCAAGTCTTGTAAATAAAATCACTACACAAATATATATAATATATATAATATTGAGCTGTCCTTAAAGCACAAGAAATCAAGTATCAGGGTTTTTGTTTACTTGAAGATCAAGAACGAGAATTACGACGTGGATGATCACATCCATACACGAGCAAGTGATCTTCTCTGGAAGCTGAATCATGACATGAACCTTCATTTATTCAGTAGTGATCCAGCCCTTGACATTAAGTGCTTCGCATGAGAACCCTGTTCATCAATATCAAGAAAGAAATTAATGAATCAACAAATTAAGCAAGTCTTGTACGTATAACATGACACGAATAAGATACTACTGCAACATGCATCAAATATCATGAATGATCATTATTAATGGTACGTAGTGCGTATAATTATAATGTACTATATCATAGTAAAGAGGGTGGTTTTGTACTAATTAGCACCCGTACGTGCCTACTAAAGCGGGTTCAAAAAGCATGTTTAGAGTGACTTTTAGGATGTTAATGCAGGAATTGATCAGTAATGTTCAATGTATAGCATGAACAAATGAACGGAAATGAAGTCAATATATATGCAGATAATATTGTAGAGCAGACAAGTTTATATACCCAATTTAAACAAAAGGAAAAAAAAAATGAGAGAGTTTTCTTTTTCTTTTCCCAGCTTTTACAAAACTTACATTGTCCAACGCCTTTGCTTGATTGTTGGTCTCCAACATCAGCCCGAAATGAATATGAGGGAAGTGTGCCCACTACCGAAAAGATCGAAGTTTCATTGTACATGATAATTAGTACAGATCGAGAAAATAAAATTAGAAAAAAATAAGGGAAAGAAAGAAGAAGATCAGATAATATAAGTTTGATATATAGAAGCTAGCTAGATAGCCCCCGACGCTTACATTTTTTGCAGCAGTGCTAAATGCTTCCCTGTGGCTAATGTCAGGGTTATTAGCTTTGATCCTCTGGATCTCCTCTCTACATACAATGTTTTTGTGTTGCATGAGATCACATGGGATAGTAATTTATATACCCAACGGATAAAATTGAGATATGTCCAATACAACATTGGTATATAATAGAGATTTTGGTTACTTTATAAACTGATTGTACGCAGATGGTACTCGCTGCCTCTTCTCGGGAGCTGAAATGGGAAAATAACAGCTCATTCATGAAATAAATTAATTAAATTTTTTATCAAATATATAAAGAAATAAAAACTAATTAAGGGGAAATATTGATCATTTTAATCACACAAATTATGGTACTAGAAATATTGTATAATGTGTGGCTCACGTACGTCGATTCACTACCCTTTCCTGAGTGGCATTCGTGACCTGTGCGCGCATTGCAACCTTGCTCATGTTGCATTTGGAAGAGGAGCCCGCCTCAATCTTGTAATCTGGTGTGGCGTTGTTATTCGGTGCCTATAAGAGTACCAAAAAGGGAAATTAAGGAAATCAACAAAGAGGAATGAAAGTAAGCCAAAGCCAGTAGATCTAATCAAGGAAGGAAGCTTTTCTTCTCTCTCTATATATTTTTTTGCTTGTGATGCTACAAAAGGAGGCACGAGCTACAAAGGAAAGAGCTAGCAGAACCAGAATACGTTATACGAGTATGTTAGCTCATCTTTGTAGCCTGGAAAATGATGTATATACAGATCAGAGAGAGAGAGAGAGAGTGAGGGAGGAAACCATCATTGAAATACTGAATCAGTTAGAATTTGAAGGAAAGCATATAAAACCCAGATTGGCAGTCGGAAGATGTGGGCTTTCAGGGATCTGAAAACACCATGTTTCAATCGCAGAAGACAAAGCTCATCATGAAAAGAAATCATTGAACCTAAGAACCCTACTTGTCAATCAAATCGAGGTAGCATATTTTTTAAAAAGCGGCTCAATATAAAAATATATATATTTTAATTCCTTCAGCTAGCATAGAAAATGCTCGGCCTTGATGGGGGGTCAGCGCGCACAGGTTCTGACGCCTCTATAAAAAAGCAAAACCAGTAGGTTTTGGTTATGGCGGCTGATTGCTAGGGTTTCAGTACTGCAACCAACCACTTCACAGAGAAAAGATGCCTTGGAATACTCGATCTCTGTATATAGCACAGGGAATCCGGAAGGCTTCGATCATCTCAAAAAGAAGTACCGAGACCCGGCCAGAGGCCTTAGGTTTCAGAGGGCTATCAACGGCGCCCTAAAAATAAGCTGAAACTTGTGTGTTTGTGCCGATATTAAAAGCAATAGCTAGCACCTGAGCATCTTGCCATGACAGTGACTGAAACGCAGCGGCCATGTTCACGGACCATAGATTGGTGCAGTGCCCGCAGCGGACTGTTACGATGTCAAAGAGACTGCTGCATGGAACGCTTACCTGCACAACTCCCCCCAAAAAACCACCTTAGACATTGTTTAATATCGACGCAAAAATGAAATTCAAGAAATTCAAAGAAAGTATAAAATGAAACAGATTGTGAGCGCAGCTCAGAAGTCTTGAAAAGGCTGGGGTCCTTAATTTCTTTGGTAAATAAAGGAGGGTTGTAAAATTGTTTTTTTGGCCTTGAAGATCGAGATTCCAAAATTTATTTGCTGTGGGAGCAACCAGGACTAGGCATAGTTGTTTACAAGGTCTGTTTAGGGGAGGGTTCAAGAGCTAATTCAACAGAGAGCTTCATTTTTTAGTACTTTCCCCTTCAGCTAAAGAAGTTTGGTTTGCACAGTACCCATGGTGGTGCAGTGTCTTTTGTAAGGGAAAGGTAAGTTACAAACAGAAGAAGAAATCAAAGGGAGATCGATTACTTGTCCTCGTCAGTTTATCATCAAATGCTTGTTTTGACGCTTTAAAATACTAAAATAAATTAACACCGTAAATTCTCTCTCTCTCTCTCTCTCTCTCTCTTGTGGTCTTGAGCAATTGATCAGGCATGACTTTTCTTCGACTGCAAAAGAAAAAGAAAAGCCCGACGATGGAGACCTGACTGTAGGACAATAGGAAACCCATAAATAAAATTAACTGAGTTCTGTTAAATAACATCACAACCCGATCAGAAAAGGAAAACTAGCTTAATTTTCTTAGGATCTTAAATTGTTCTTTCTCCTCAGATATGCAATGAGAAAGAAACCACAAATACAAACAAACATATCTTACTATATATACGTGTGTGTATATATATATATATATATATATATATATAGATATAATATTGATCATTGGGAATCCATAAGAGGGAAAAAGCAGATCTCCCGGAGAAGAAAAGAGTTCTCAGATAAGAGATACCGCAAGAACGATGTTGCAAAAGTTGCAGGGGATGTAGCAGAGTTGCTCAGGCGCAACATCGGTGCAGGTCGACATGTTCCGTAAGCAGTCAAAGAAAACTTGTCTACTCAAGAAGGAAGAAAGAAAGCAAACGAAAAAAGATAACAAGCTCTTGCAAATTGCAGAACACCAAGGAGAAAGCAAAATGCTTTTATTCTCTTTCAATGCCCTCCTGCTTTAGAACTGGGCTATGTATCACAACAGTAAAAACTAAAGGTCTTATATATAGAAAGTTTTGGGGAGAGAGAGAGAGAGAGAGAGAGAGATCAGGGTCTGGGATCCAAAGAGATCAGGTTGTGAAGAGATGGTGAGAGAAAGGTAAGCTAATATGACGAGAAAAAAATGGATTTAGTAGTGCCTACGGCCAGCAGGAAATTATGAGGGGACCCGGAAAGAAAGAAGTAGTTTTATAGAAAACTAGTTTAATTGGAAACCAAAAAAGCTGTTGAGGAAGATTAGGGTTTGAGGAGGGAAGGGGGAAGAGCTTTCGTCTGCATTCCGAATATGCGCAGATGATAATATGGTAACCACTTTGATGAAATGAGTGTGACCACACCCTCCTTTCCCCTTCTAGTGCACAAAGCTAGTGTGTGAGGTGAGTGGGTAGAAATCTCAGTTCTTAACCCACTGAAGTACAAAACGCAAGTAATTTCCTAGCTATATGTGCGTCTACTGACTCCATACACACACACACACACACACACACATATATTTCTGTAAAATAGTTTGTTTCCATTTCAATAATTTTCTTTGTACGTTTATGCTGATCATGATCATAAGATCCTGGCGGCCTATATATTCAGAAGAACATTATGTACATGATTTATATATATAAACTAAAGTTCGCCTAGCCATAATAATTAAGATACTCCTTAAGATCATTATAGAGGTAATTAGATGTTAATTAGTGATACCAATGGGCTTTGATTCGATCTCTTTACGGATCGAAAAAGGGAAAGGTAAGGTGGTGGATTAGTGGATTCTAGTACTACTATCTATGATTACTCTTCAGATCAATGATGTACACTTTAAGTACTGATCATGATCTATAACTTGTATGATCTTGGTGGCCTGTAGGGTCGGCATGCATGCACCAGATGATCATAATTGTTCCAAGTCATGTTTACAGCTCCTTGTGATTTCATGGATAAAGAGATATATACACAGCAGGCTAGCTAGTAGCTAGTCTATAAACTTCAACAAGTTCTAACAGTTTACATTTTAGGCCTTGAAAAATTATAGTGAAATGAGATGAAAGTTGAATAAAATATTGTTAGAATATAATTTTTTAATATAATTTTTATTTTGAAATTTTAAAAAACTAGCAGAATTGTTTTTGTATTTTATTTTAAAATTTAAAAAAGTTGTAATAATCAAATGAGATAAGATGAGAAGCAGTGGCGGACCCACCTCAAAAATCTTGAAATTTCAAAATTCCCCCTAAATTTTATTTATAATTCGATAAATATAGAGAAGCTCCCCCCCCCCCCCCCCGGCGGCGGGGGGGAAAAAAATTATAATTTCCATATGCTCTCTAGAATTTTTTAAAATTTCAATTATACCTAGAAATATTTCTCTTCAATTTTCTTTTTTCTATAGTCCCAGAATTTTGTATAATTTTTATAAATTATCTATTTTAAAGGATGCGGCCTCACTAAGATTAATTTAAACTAAGTTGAGGAGAAATAATAAATTTATTAATATGGATCTCAAAGTTTTTTGTTATACAATATTGGTCTTCTTAGTATGAAATCCAAAGTGAAAATACAAAAAAAAAAAAAAAAAATCATTTAAGGTTGATGATCTATATAAAAAATAGTTGAGATTAGGTTTTATCCTCTAGACTTCATTGAGTAAGAAAAAAATTATTTAAGGTCTCAATTATATTATTGTATATTTAATGTGGCATGAAAATATCTAGATTTTACATGAAACTTAATATCACTTGAATGAAATATTGCCTTCTAAAATATCACTTGATAGATTCTATGAAAAAAAATAAATTCTAAATATTTCATTACAAAACTAATAATTGATGAATATTATTCCATGAAGTACTATCATAATAAATTTAAAACGTATATTAAGTTGTGTTTTTAGAAATTTATTTTCACGCGTATGTAGCAAATTATCAAGATCTAGTTTTATATATAATTATCATGTTATTTTAATCTCTTTTTTATTTTACATAAATGTGTCACATGATAGAAAAGTTGATCCCCACAAAAACATTTCTAGTTCCGCCACTGATGAGAAGGTTTTTCAAAACAAACCAGGCTTATGGGGAGGTTTAGATAGTGAGTTGAATTGAAATGAGATGAGATGAAAGTTGAATAAAATATTATTTTTTAATATTATTTTTGTTTTGAGATTTGAAAAGAATTTTTATTATATTTTGTTTTTTATTATATATTTTTTTATTATATTTTGTTTGAAAATTTGAAAAAATTATAATGATTAGATAAGATGAAAAAAGATAAGACAGTTTGTAAAACAAGCCTTAATCGGTGCGAAAATTTTGGAAGAGGGACACAAATTTAGAAGTAGTGGTGTTAAATCGTGTTAAAGGGTTGTGACAATCCGATCCTATATTTTTAGGGATAAACTACGGATAATTTTATTAGGCTCGATAAATAAATTAAAGTCCATAGAAGAATTTATCGAATAGATTATTTTAATTTGAACTTAGAGTTAAGCCTCCATTATTATTATTATTATTATTATTATTATTATTATTATCTCTAAACTCCTTAGTGTTAGACTCCAAACAATTCTAGATAAAACACCTAACTGATTTCCTTCATAAACCACTGCCATGCACGTCTTCAATTTATTTATCAAATTTATCCAGTCACATGCACATACACGTTCCTTGCCCGTCTACGACTTCATACTTGGCTCTAAAGCAGCCGTGTCCTTCGCATGCACGTTGCATCTCTAGGGTTTCCTTTTGGTTCTCTATCATCTATATATATATATATATATATATATATATATATATATATATATATATATATATATATATATATACTTCCTGCAAAACATCAAGCCGCAGCACCATAACTCAGTTTCTTCACAATGTCCAAAAAACAAAATCAGCCCAACGCCTCCACCCACGCATGTACGTTCGCAGCATGCTTACACTGCGGCTGCCCCCTTCTCTTCCTCTGCTGTTAACCCCACGGAAACCACCATGCATCACGCCGCCATGCGCATGCGCCTCCTGCATGAAGCCTTTCCCTTCACGGCAACGCCCCTAGCTCATGTCTCTTCCCTCAGCCATCCAGCAGACCACCCACATGGCAACCATGAAAATAAGACCCCCATGAAACCACCAGCTACAACAAACCACCAAGAGAACACGTGCGCCAGCCAACATGAACCGTAGCCCCTATTTTTGCACCCATAAAATAGAGCATCAACGGAACCAGCCGAGAACCCTCCTCCCTCAACCAAGTCGGCCACCCCACCGGAAAGAGCCACAAAAACCGCCAGCCATCTCTGCCCCGTCGAGCCCATTTCGTTCCAATAAGCCCACCGCCGTCCAACCTCCTCTCTCTCTCGGTTGTTTTGGTGACAGCACTCTCTCTAAACTCTCTCCCTCTCATGGCGTTGCACTACCCAGCCCAGGAACCTAGCCGCGTCGCCTCACTCCCGGCCACCTAGAGCCGCCTCAGCCCGTCCCCGTCGCATACCCCTCTCTCGGTGAGCCTCTGTTCTCTCACGGGCACTGCGTTTCTCTTGCACAGAACCTCTCCTTTGCATCTGTCGAATGTCTATGTATCACATGAGTTCACAATCGGGCCTTGGGCCGTATGCATACTGGGCTTAATTGTAAGTTTATGTTTTAAGATGTAAATTTGGGCTTAGTTTAATTTGTTTGATGTTTAAATCTGATGGGTTAATTTCTTTGTGGGCTAAGTTTGAGGTTAATTAGACATATACTATGATAAGATTTGTAATTTTAAATTGGATTTGATTTCATTCTCTTTCAAATATGGTTTAGTGATTTTGATTGGGTTTAATATTTTAAGTTAGAGTTTAATTAGTTAGGGATTTCTTTTAAGTGAATATCGAGGTATTTGGGAAGTAATGGTTTTTTTGGGGATAATGAGAATTAAGGAATTAAAATAGGTTAATGTTAGCATTTCAGGGTTAAATATTTTAGCTCGTGTTTGATTGGAAAATTTACTGAAATTGCATGCTCATTATATAGGTGACCGATTACGTGCCGCAAATAGTGGATTAGCGCTACAAGGTAAGTAGCATGATCATACCCTTACACGTATGTACGGTAAACGGCATGTCTTTTATAAAAATATTATGCATGAATAACCTCCATTGGAAGCCCCTTTTTACGTACCCAAGACATGATAAAAATATGAAAATCCATAATTTTATGTAAATAATTATGCATCAAGTTATTTATGAAAATTCATGATTTTATGAAAAAAGTTATGCATCAAAAGATTTATGAAAAGTTATGATTTTATGTGAGAGTTATGCATTAAAATAATTTATGAAAAGCCATGCATGATTTTATATGAAAATTTATGCATTAAAGTATTTATGAAAAATCATGATTTTATGTGAGAAGTCATGCATCACGACATATTATGAAAAAATGTGATTTCATTTGAAATCTATGATATGATATAACAAGATATGACAAGTATGTATGTGATTTCTTTTGAAATCTATGATATGACAAGTATGCAAGTATGATTATGATGAAATAAGAATGATAAGATACATAACGGCCTATGTTATGATATGAAGACGGTACCTATGTTATGGGCATATTGCATTGCCAGGTCGTATATGCTGGTAGTGCACCCAGTATGTCTTCCTTATGTATGGATTCCACAACCCGAGGCCATGGGCGGAATCGGAATCTATTTAGATTCGCTAACCCTAACTCACGGGGGTCAACAGTGGGTATCGGCCTATGACAAGTGAAAGATAAGCTCATGTTCATGTTCATGTTATTTATGTATATATTTATGAGTATGCACGTTTTTTCAAAAAACCTTATGTTTATTATGTTTACTGTATAATGTGTGCTTATTGAGTATTCAACTCATTTTAGTTTATTTTCATGTTTTTAAACCACCCCAGGTGATGAAATTTATGAAGATGAGACTGCAGGACAGAACCTGACCCTGGGAGGCGAGGTAGAGGCCTAGAGAAATTATGATATGATTAGTTTTTATGGTTTAAGATTTAAGTAAATTATTTTGATAAGCACATGAGACTTCCATAATTTTTTTAAATAAGTGCTTCCGCAGACTCTATGTTGGATTTTAAGTATTAATTAGATTTTATTTTATTTATGGAATCCTTTGCATCTGGTTCGTTAGTAAAAGAAAAAGTTTTAATCAAGTTTAGTAGTAGCACACTGGCACCCCGAAAATTCTAAAATGTCTTTATTGGGGAGCGGGGTGTTACACGGGTCGTGTTCGTATCGTGTTAAAATATATATATTATACTATATGAGTCAACCTGAGTAAGACCTATTAAGTTTATCATGTCAAAATCTCAAACCCTAACATGATTTATTAACATAACGGGTTGACACAATATGTTCCGTTAGTGAATATCAAAATAGGTTAGCACGACCCGACCTGACCCATTTATGTAAATGGGTTGAATAGACCTAAAATTAAACCGTTTGACCTGATTAAATTTAGCATAATTTTATATAAATATTAAAATCACAATATCTATAAAAAAAATATAAAACTAACTATAAGTCCAAAATTATAATCCAAACAATAAAAATATTGAAATTAAAATCTTAACAATTTTACTTATAGGTATAAGAATATAATTGTAACTGAAACTTTTTTAATGGGTCATAACGGATTATAACGGGTCAAAACAATTTAACTTGTTATTAATCCGTTAAATAATCGTGTCTTAACGAATCAATCCGTTTTGATTGGAATCTTTTAAAATTAAATCCAAACCTACTATTATCCTATCATATCTGTATTAAATTAACGGATCCTATGATTTATTGTCACTCCAGTTAAAAGCCTCGCTACAGCGTATAATTTGGAGGTACACGAGAAATTGAGAAAGCGGATCGAGCAGCTAGCATCGTACAATTAATAAGATCGATTCTATGTCAATTTAGCCACCTAATAGTGGAGTGTGTAATAATTAATGTCTGTTTGGCCTGGCTCCTTTTCCCATGTCCATGTGTAATAAATAGTCACAAGGCAGCAGCTTATATATCTGCATCCAATTTATTAATTTGATGGCTTTATTATAACACCATACGGCCATATACATTTAGGATATTTAGGGTTTGTTTGGATATAAAAATTATTTAATTTAATTTAATTTAATTTTGTTATTATAATTTTTTAAAATTTTTATATAAAATATAATAATTAATTTAAATTTTAAAATAATAATAATATTAAAAATAATATTTTAATAATATTTTATTTAATTTATATAAAATTATCTTATCTCATCTTATTATTCATACGTTAATATTTTCAAATAGAGCAAATTAAAAGGAAGAAGTACTGAATTCAGTAAAATAGAAATAATATTTAAGTACTGTCCTTGAAATTTTCTAGTCTCATTATATATTGTCTTTATATCTTTTGAACTAATTATCTCGGTCCTCAGATGATCAGTACGTTGTCCCAGTATATATAGCTAGCATATAATTATCTTTTGAACTAGTTCATCTAGCTAGCATATATAGCTAGCCGAGTGGAATGGAGTATACGTTGTCCCAGTAGTACAGGACCAGGACAGGACGATACCTTCAATCCTAGTTTCGATCGATCGAAACTAGGATTGAAGGTAGCTAATTAAGGGTAGCTAAGTACTCGAATTAAATATTTTTTGGGTACAATTTTCCTGGGTTATATATAGGGAGCATGATTGTGAGATGAGAAGACGTTAAAGATGAGAGTTCATTTGATTCTCGCTTTATATGACACTCTTGAACGAAATTTTGGTAGAAAATTCATTTGAGGTGGGCTCGATGTAGGTTGGTTAGCTTGAGTGAACGTTGATCAGATAGTTTGCTCAAGACTCGCTTGATAGGCCGAGTAAATGTTGGACAAAATTATTCTCTTAAGGCGCACTCAACACTCTCCTCAAACTAATAATCCAAAAAGTTGCCACCTAAGGGTTTATGTTACCGTTCTATATATATGTAATGTTTTATTTGTTGAAAGGTAGTAGATTGAAACCAAAGAGGAGAGGAACAACGTTTGAGTTTCCTTGAGAGAGAGCGACCCTAGAGAGAGAGCGAGTTGAGATTGTAAGGAGAGAGAAGCTCTTGTACCTCGTTTTGCATGTATTATAAATCTCATCTTAATAAAATCTCATGCATTTTCGTATGTAGACATAGATACATTATTGAACCACATAAATCTTATGTCGTACGATTATGTGTGATTGATTCCCCGTATTTTACACATTTATTGTTTCACTGTTTTTCTCATTGTCGTTATTTGTGGGTGCGGTGTTTTCACAACAAATTTTACTAAAACAATACAAAAAAAACACCCTCAAAGTTTATGTTTTAATAAGAATTAAAGTAAATAACTGATCAAATTAAAGCCTTAAAGTATTTGTTAATCTGATCATCCCCCTTATAAACCGGTTGGACAGTACTTACTCACCATATTTTACCAAGAACTTAATATATCTGCATTTTCTGGTTGAGCCGGCGTTGGGCCGGGCAAGATATATATCTACCGAGAATTTCGGATGCTCGTACATCTGATCTGTACACGGCCTCACAGTCACGTGTCATTATTGTCCAGGTGTGATATCTCTCATCTTTTAATTTTCTGCCACGATAGACAGCAATTCTGCCGTATCTGCCATGGACTCGTTGAAATTACTGCTCAACGGCCCAAAGAAAAATGTTATTCACCATGCATATGATCATCCTCACCATCTAGCATTAAATTAGGGTTGTTGGACATGATGAAGTGAAACAAAGTAATACAAGAAAAAGGAAATTCATTCATATAATTAGCACGTACCCTAGCTAGCTAGCTATAATATATATTGGAGTAATATTGACGTGATCAGAATATATAATACATAAAAGGATGACGAGAAGATTGCCCGATCGAGCATAAATTCTACCTGAAAGGTATTCATCATGTCTTGAAAACCATGTGCGTAGTTCGTTTGAAATAAAGGTCTCATATATATTCAAACGTCTTACAATTTCTGTGTCTTGTTAATAGTGCGCGCGTAGATTGATCTTGATGCATATTATATAGAAACTGACCAAATACAGTTGGCTGGGAATTAATTAAGGATTAATTACATTTTACCCTCCTCGAACTTTCACTCAATTCATAATGTGCCTCCAAAATTATTAATTGCATCAAAGTGCCCCCTCGAACTTTCAAAACTTTCCAATCTGTCCATTCTGTCTACCAACAGCGTTAAATTTAACGAAAATTCACTACACGTGCTGCTCATGTGCATAACATTCATTGTGAAGAAGTAATTTTTATCTAATTTATTATTATTGACCATATAAAATAATATATATTATCAATTAATAATAAATCATAAATCATTAAATAATTTTTTGATTAATTTCTATGTAGTTAATGAATATCAAATATATAATTTCATTGTGTACATAGATTATTCATACTTACTTACAACTTAGGTAGAAAATAATTTTATATATGGTTAATAATTAATGATTTATTATTAATTGATAGCATATATTATTTTATATTTTATATGGTCAATGATATTAAATTATATGAAAATTATATATTTACAATGAATTTCTGTTAGATTTAATGTTGTTGGTAGACAGAAGGAGGGGACTGTGAAGTTTTGAAAGTTCGAGGGTCCACTTTGATGCAATTAATAGTTTCGGATGCACATTGTGAATTGAGTGAAAGTTCGATGGGGCAAAGAGTAATTACCTCATTAATTAATTATGATATTGTACCGTACGGACTTATTAATTAGAATTAGGAATGATCTTCCAGTACAGCAAGACGTACTATCGATTGAGCTCCCACCTGTAACTATGCTGATCATAGAAATTCTACACTTGTTGGTATATATATATATATATATATATATATATATATATATATATATATATATACATATATTGCCTCATCGATCTGATCTTGATCATGATTTTGATCATTTCAGTGATCTATAATGTCAACGTTGTGTTTTGCACACATTTGGGCCAGGTCCTGATAACTCAGGTCTTTAAAAACGGCCACTGCAAAAGGTAGAAAAGACTGTAGCTTTGAAAGGGCGGCCTAAGGGTTGGGTAACCTCCAATGCCAAAGTTAGTAAATATTCTTAGAGGGTAGCAAATAAGTAAGAGAGTGTAGGAGTCAGAGAGCTTTTTGGTACCTGGAATTGGCTATTTATACTGTGGTCTGGGGGAGGGTGCAGATAGTCTTTCTCTCCACAAAGCTTTCTTGTTTGTATCTACTGTCAGACCTCATTTAATTCGGCGTGGCTCTACGTTAGCTCCATAAATGTGGAGTGTAACTTAGTAGTAGTGCCATTAATACAGTGTGGTTCTCTGACCCTGAGTTTGGTTTATATGAGCCGTAGATGACCTGATGCCGATGGATCGAGGGCCCTCCGCATTTTTCATTGCGTTCTATGCAGATCCCTGAGTTCTGAAGGTGGCTGCAGAATGTCTGGTTGACTTGTCTTATCGACTATTCGACGCCCCTCCTTTGTAGATGTTCTGTCCCTTGCACTAGTATGGGAGTTCTTGGGCCAGGTTCTGGGTTAAAGCTTGGTGGGCCTTTCCCAGGAGAAAATCTCCTTACAATTACCCCACCAATTCCACCTGGACGGGTCTGGAGGGAATTCCTCTTATTTCTTTGTACCCTTAATTCTCGGCCCGCCTTGTCACACACTGAGCGACTGCTTGCATTTCGCATATGTGACAACATGATGTCAGTTATGCTTCTACATTGAATGGTGTTCCTTCGATTTCTGTGTCATGGCTTCGTGTTTCATTGCCATTAATTTCACACATCGTATCGACAGATACGCTTCACAGCAGTTGCTTTAATCAAGAGATTCTGGTTCTTGAAAGGGACACATAGAGATACGCAGAGTTATGACGCCTCAAGAAGGCTAACGTCAACCCATATATAAGGGCTCCATTTCATGTTG
The DNA here is from genome assembly GCA_029856935.1 of Cyclocarya paliurus. Classification (NCBI taxonomy): domain Eukaryota; kingdom Viridiplantae; phylum Streptophyta; class Magnoliopsida; order Fagales; family Juglandaceae; genus Cyclocarya; species Cyclocarya paliurus. The sequence goes on along the minus strand of CM056946.1, from coordinate 5,053,644 downwards.
AGAAAACCCATTATACTAATTTTGCCTTCATCCTCTCATTCTGCTATTTCTTTTTCTTACTTTTCTTCCGAAGTTCCTTACCATTTCTTTCTGTCCTTTATGGCTACGAAGAAATCTTCACGTTCTGTTGAATGAGCGGGGCCCTCAAGCGTTGTTCATGCTACCATCGGTCGTGGCGGCTCCCTTCTAGATGACTTTGCTAGATTTTCATGGTGGTCGGTAGTTACCTTAGCTGAATTGGAGGAGTTGAGGGCGACTTACAGGATCCTTTCAAAGGTGGAGCTCGTAATGCCTTCCCCCATTGACAGAGCAGTGGATTCTGAGGGTTACGACACTAAAGTGGCGGTGTACCCTGCCATGTTCTCCTGTGGCCTCAGGTTAGCATTTTGCCGACCAGTGCGTGAAGCGCTGAGTTTCTTTGATTTGGCGCCCGCTCAGCTTCCTCCCGTCGCATGGAGGATTCTGGTCTTGTGCTGTGTAATCTGGTGCCGCACTTTGGAAGAGGTCGGAGCGAATTTTCCTGACCTCACGCTGGCCAGTCCGCGAGTTCTTCATTACTCACAACCTAGTGCGGAAGGAATGACATATCTATAGTTTCCAATAGGTTCAAGAACTGGCCCGGGTAGTGGAGTGTCTGAAAGGATACACCCGAAGGTTCTTCTTCTTGTCAAGTGATGGATGGGAGTACCTGGCCAAGCAGACCGTGAAGTGCCTACTTTACTTACGTGCCAACTAGGGTACTGTAAATGATGACTCAATCAGCCAACTTGAGTCAAGCCCTGATGAGAAGTTGAGGCTGGGGTCGTTAGGGCCTGGGTGAAGGCGCATCCAGGAGACGTTTCTTTGGAGGCTCTGTTGACGGAGGGTAGTCTTCATCAATATTTGGCACCCCCCGCTAATTTGCGCTGTGATGCGGGTATTCCAATGAACCCAATTGTTCCATCCACTCGTGGTCATTCCATGAGCCCGCTGATTGAGGGAAGGGGGAAGAGACCCCGTAGGCCCTTGCCTGTTTTTTTTGGACTTTGATAATGTCCCCATTCCTCCTGGGGGGCTATCCGTCCTAGTGCTTTCGATCCTAGCACCCTCAAAAGCGCCTAAAAAGATAGTGCCAATAGCCGCTCTTCCTCTAGTCGTGGAGTCGGCTCAAAGAGTTGCAGTCGATGTTGCCCCTGCAGTTGAAGCTATTCTCTCGGGCAGTGTTGAGGTGGCAGAGGCCAACGTTTCAGGAAAGGGGATCATGGCACTTGGTGTGCCTGGCGATGGAGTGGGTGTGGAAACCATTGAAAAAGTTCTGGCAAACCCTCGGATGAGGGGAGAACCCAGAGGCTATTTGTAGGGGTAAGACTTGCTTGCCAGGTCCTCAGACTTTCTCTCCCTTTCTTCTCCCCTTCTCTTTTTTTTTTTTTGTGACTGAGCTTTTTTTGGTAAGGGTTGGAGCATTTGGCGGCCTTCATTGTGGATAGCTAAGCAGAGCTGAGGAACGAGAGTCAAGACCTTTGTTGCTGGTTCAAGTGGCCAGCAGAAGGAGGCAGCCGAAAAAGCCCTAGCCGACCTTGTCAAGTCCTAAGGGGAGGTTGGCAAGGTCCCTATTGAGGCCTTGCTCGCTTGCGAGGCGAGGGACATGTTGAAGTAATCTCTTGACCAATGCTAGTCGGAGCTGGAGCGGTTGCAGGTTGATATCCAAGAATTGCATCTGAATAAGTTGGTCCTCGAAGGTCAAGAAGTCGTCTTCCGAAGTTCGCAAGATAAGCTATCTTATGCCTTTGGGGTTCACGATGATGTGTGAAAATTCAAGTATATGGAAGGCCTGGAGTCGATGAATACCTACATTCTTTAGAACTCCCAGTTTGACCTCTGGGCTATGAGAGTGGGAGACTTTCCCCCACACGAAGAGTCCCTGCGGCGACACGACATTCTCGGGATGGGTCTAATTTTGAGTGGCCTTGGTGATGGTTCTGTAGGGGATGAACTCGCTTGTTGGGGCGGATTTTCAGGGCAGAAGTCCTTGCCAGTCCTCTGCAATTAGGGTCTCGAACCCCTTGTTCTCGTTCTCACCTTTTGCTTATTGTGCCTCACTCGTTCTTGCCCATTTGCTTACGAGGCTCGACTTCGAAGCCATTCTCCATAGTTGGCGGGCTATCTTGGGGGCTTCCTGGATGATGTGATTACTGTACGACTCAATTAGTTGTCTTATTACATCCCTGTCAATGTTTTGAGGTAGCCTCGTGCATTATTGACATGTCATAATAGTGGAGACCTTTGCCCACTGCTTCGCATGGAAGAGTGATTTGATCAGGCTTGGTTGTAGTGGTGAACATCCATCGTCCGGTAAGCGATTTTTAATGTAGAAATCAACTCCGAAATGTTCCGATTCTTGACGGTATTTTTATTGTTATTGGAGAATTTTGGCTTATCTTGTTCTACGTTAGTCTTAGAACAGTGTGGTCTTTCTAGGTTAACCCTGGTCGTTTTACTGTCTAGGTCTACGGTCGGGCACTAAAACTTGTTTTGTTGAAGACATGAGCTTTATGATGTAACATGTTCATTATAATCATGCGCCTTACTATGGCTTTATGATGTATCTTGTTTCTTGTAGTCCTTAGTAATCAATAAAATTATATTTCATTGATTGTACCCGGCTATATGGTTTATGTACTCTTCTCGCTGTATCCCTTTCTTCTTCCTTTCTTTCTCTTATTTTTTTAATGGGACGGCCTGGGTAGAGTTTGGTTGTGAGGATTCGCCTTATGACCTTTCTCACGATCCACCCTGCCAGCGCCTGGTCATAATTGACGCCCCACTTGTTGGTTGCCTTTCAGCTTGCATTATTTCCATTAGTCTTGTTTATGGCACTATAGTTTTTCTCATTTTCCTTGTCAGATTTTTGTTCTTCACGTTGTCGTTGAGGGCCCATGGGTGGCCTTATGCTTGTCTTCTCATCATAGGAGTTAGTGTTGCGAACCTAAGCTTCCTGGCCTATGTTGGATGGCACTTGCTAATATTGTCCGTCTTATGCCGCCGTTGTTTGTGATGATGGTGTCCTCATTTTTTGCTCCTTTGTTCAAGCAATCCGTGGACTTGGCCTGCTCTCTGCTGGGGAGAGGTCGGAATGCCTCATGCCAAACCGCCTCTTTCGCCCCCCGGGTAAGTAACTCAGACAGCGACATAGCTAGTTCACTCCTTCGCCACGATGGAGGTCGGGGTAAATATTTCGGTAACCTTAGAGTCGAATCCGCTCTTTGCTGCAGGAGGGATAAGGCACCCTTTAGGCTTACCTTTCCTTCTAATATCCCACAGGGAGGTAAGCCGTTCGGGTGGTTTGCTATCCAACCCACTCCCACCCATTAACACAGTGGGGAAGGGTAACTTTGGGTCAAGCTGGTGTTGATCACACACTTTGTCATGGAGAGGGTTAGGGTAAGTTATTTAGGTAGCTGTGAGACTGATCCCGCTCTCCACTGCCGAAGGGATAAGGCAACCTTGTAGGCCTACCTTTTCCTATGATATCCTGCGGAGAGGTAAATTGTTTGGCAGTTTTATTACTGAACCCGCTCCCGCTTGTTAACGCTCACGAGAAAGGTAAAAGTTTTTTCCTTCAAATAGTTGAGGACTAACATGCACTCTACAGTGGGAAGGATAAGACAACATTTCCCTCTATTGTCCCACGAGGAGGTAGTTCAGACTGCGACCTGGCTGATCCGCTCTTTCACCTTAGTGAGGGTCGGGGTAAGTTATTTGGGCCGCTTCTTGGCTGGTCTTGCTCTCCCGGATGAAAAGGTTGAGCTGTCTGTTCACTTATCATCCTTTGCGGGGAGGTAAATAGTTTGGGCAGTTTGTTCTGGATCCGCTCTCGCCTGTTAACATTACAGGGAAGGGTAAATTTGGGTCAGGATGGTGCTGATCCCACACTTCGTCGTAGCAGAAGTCGGGATAATTCATTTGGGGAGTCGTGGGGTTCATCCCACTCTCCGCTACGGGAAGGACAAGGCAACCTTTGGGGCCTACCTTTCCCTATGATATCCCACATGTGGGATATCATAGGGAAACCTTGTATCGACTTACCACCTTGTACAAGGTGGTAAGTCGATAAGGCAATCTACTACTAGACCCGCTCCCACTTGTTGATGCTTACGAGGAAGGTAAATTTCTATTTTCAGGTGGCCAAGGACCGACTCGCACTCCTTCGCGAGAGGGATAAGGCAACCTTTCAAACCTACCTTTCTCTTTTTGCCTCACGAGAAGGTAAGTTGTTGGAGTTTTCATTTATCGACGTTTCCTTTGCTAAGGGGTAGACCGCTTTGCTCGGGAGAGAGTTCCCTTGGCGCGTTACCTTATGTTTCTGAAATTAATAATTGAGACAAGACAAATATATCTTTTTTATTAAGGCCGGTAACAAGTGCATGAGGACTCAAAAGCTATGACAAGAAAGCCGGCTTAGTAATAATATTTTCGTAAATGCTCGGTGTTCTACGGATGTGACAGTTTGTTTCCCTGGGAGTCTTTGAGGCGATAGGAGCCCGATCGATTTGCGGCAATGACCACGTAGGGGCCCTCCCACCGGGCACCTAGCTTTCCTTCATCCCGCATTGTCATTCCCGTTTCCTTGAGTACTAGTTCCCCGATTTTGAATTTTCTTGGCCACACGCTTATTTGATCATGATATAATATAATTATATAAATAAATAAATATATATATATATATATTTATGCGACTATTATATATATGTAGTACTTACCATGTCAGCAATTAAACTGACATGGACGGTATAATATATACGACGTACGTCAACCTAAAAATAAAATATATATAATTTAAAAATCAAAACTTTAAAAAGAAAAAATGGAGTAGCATGCATGCAGGAGTTTTTTGGTCTATATTAGTCATGCATATCAGGTACATGCATTGCATTTGGCCGAGTAGTACTACTTCGAGTACTCGATTCAAGAGAGAGATCGATATGTACTTGAAGTAGTCCAGAAATATTAATGCCGTGGAATGACGTGAATGGCTCAATTGATCATCAGTACTTGCTTGGATGAACATGTTTGAATTGAAATAAACATGCATACTGCTACCTAGCTGTGAGTTCTTACCCCCTGAAACAGGAAGATGAAGTGATTGATGCTTCAACTTGATCCAACTCCATCGCGGTCGCACCTTCTAGATCTGATACTGCTTCCTCAGAATCGACTCAATTACTAGGGAAGATGCACTTCAACAAAATAGATCATATATATAGTACTTGTACTGCTCCAACCGCCGTATAATATATTACATGTACATATTTGTATGTTAATATAATGATAAGAGTTATATACGTGGATAGATTTGATATGTTACGTTAGTTCAACGTTACAGTAAAAGAATTTTAGAATATAGTGTGTTAAAAATTAAAAGCTACATTAGATGTTGAGCTTTACTTTTGTCATGTAACGATCCCTTTGTAAATTAAACTTTTTTTCTAATATAATTACCATGCACCCACCATATATATATATATATACACACACACACATCTAATTGGCTCTTGGGGTTTTTATATATAGTCCTTGACAATAATGATATATAGTTTCATGCATGTAGGGTTCATTGGCAAAAGCCAACATGCCACTTGGTACTTTTTCCCCACTTGAGCCATTTGGTCATACACACGGCCACACAAGTTTCAGGGACTAATTATAATGGACATGAATATATGATATTCTAAGGCAAGTGCGCCTTTATCAACAAATACGGGTACCCATATTATCATTTATCAGTGTCGTACATGAATAGCCCGGCCTTAATTCTCTGTGCACATATATCAGCAAACTAATAAGAACCAACCAACCAACCTAAAGCCTAGTGGAGCCTCTTGTGTCTCGACCACTAGGAAGCTGCACTCATGAACACAAAGGAATCAAAACAAACGAAAATTATGTTGGAAAATTCATTGCGGAAAAAATCCAGAAAAATAAGAGGAAGAACTACCACTGATCATAAGTTTTCTTGCAAATCAAATTGCAATTTATTTGCATTTTTGTTTAACAATTTCTCACATGAGTAAATAATCTTGAGGAAAAAGCTATAATATTGTGTGTAAATACGTCTCATATCTGTAGCATGTAAAAGTAAAAAGCAGAGAGATTGAGAGAGAGAGAGAGAGAGAGAGAGAGAGAGAGCCTAGAGGGGCTGCGAATCAGAACAAAGGCATTTAATTGAGACTGGTCTGACACTCTGACTGGTTTAGCCGTGGTGGGACTTGCTGCGGCTCACAAAATGTACACTCTTCGCCTCACAAGGCTTTTTTCTGAGCAGCTTAGATTCAACATTCTCGCATGCAGCTTGTATACTAAATTAAAATTTTCTCTCTTTTTTTGAGGCCAAGAAGAGGAGCAGTATTATTTGTCCTAAATGGGCAAGATGAACATGGAAAACAGTACTAGACCTGCCCTTGGATTTCTTCAGTAGATCTAGTTACAGATTTTTGACTCCCGAAAAATAAAAAAGTCTGAGAGATCACTGGGGGAGAGTACTATTCCATTTAACTTCTCACGTGGAGTGTTCGATTCTGAGGTCCACTCTCATGGTACGTAGCTATCTTGATTTCGATAGTTTCTACTTTCTAGGAGAGTAAGAGAGATCGATCTAGATCAAAGCTACAATATCATGCTGCATGCACGCTTCTTTTCTGGCACACCATGCACTATAACTTCACGACAAAGACTCATGAAAGATTGTATATATGTAACGTATGACTTAAAATTAAATGCAAGATATTTGATTTTAAAGATCACGACATTTTTAAATACAGTTATGATCTGTTCTCGAATATCTTTGATGATAGAGATGTAGTTTGCCCAATAGAGAAGTTAGAGATCAGTTTTCAATTATTTATAGGGTTCTTGTTTTTAAGATTAAAATGATGGATGCTTAATTAATAATGCATGCAGTACCCCTTTCATGATATTATTGCTTTAGATTCTAGATCAAATATTCTTGTTTCAATACACACACACACATACACATATATATAGTAATTATACTGTCTGAGGAATTGGAAAAAATAAAATAAAAAATCATGAGCACATAATTACTTAATTAACAACATATTGGCATCAGCTTTAGAGCTATGTACTCGCAGTACGTACTATTATAAGCCGTCTAGACGCAAGTACTTATAATATGATACATGCATGGAGCAGGGATCGGTCGATGAAGACGTTAATGCAACCATGAACAAATGCATGGAATGGATCAGGACTAGCCAGGTTTAACTCTCTCGAGTATACTGGTTATGACTGATCCATGCATGCAGATGATCATGATGCAGCGCGCCAGGCCCATTATTGAGGTACTTCGTTTTTGGACCATCAAGAGTATTGTGTGCGTGTGTGTGTGTGTGTATCGTTTATCTAAAAAGCAAAAGAAATATTTATCAGCAACGAACACATGCATGGCCAGCCACAAATGTGAATTGCTCGATCGACTTATTATTGGATAGGGACCATTTTAATGATCAAGGAAACCATATTTTTGGGATGTTGTATCGTCCGGCCACTTTTTAAAAGTAATTAGCTGCCCCAAGTAAAATAATATTCTAGATAGCACTGAACGTAAAAAGTTACCATTTAAATATACGACACCAAGTGAAGAAACAAGTGCTGATCGAGCAAGTGTACATGCATGCATGCAGCTGGTCCCCTACCCTTTCTGTGCTTTGCCCCCAGACTCCAAAACAAGCTGGCCGGATGACCACACATTTTAAGGGAAGAAATTACATTCTTTCAGTGAACAGATTTATGGTCACGGCCCAAAAGAACTTTGCGCTTCCTTTTAGGAAGGAGGAGGGGGTTTTGAGGGGTTGATGATCCATGCATCATATTAATTAATTAAGGCGAACATGCATGTATTCCTCTATCCTAGCTAGCTAGTGATCTCAATTTCGAAAATCAAATCACAGACCTTTTTAATTGGACTTCATGCAGACACTCGAGTTTGCCCTTAATTTGTTGATTAATTCAACAGATCATCTGGTTGTTTGGGGGAACTAATTGAATTAATATTATATCTCCTTAAAATAGTGTGGGGACGAATATATTTCCTTATCATGAGTTGGCATTTGATATTAAGCATTATACCAACAAAAAGGGGGAAAATATCCAGCAAGAAATACCAAAAAATGGGGATCTACAAAGATGTCCATCAACAATATTGGACATCTATGTAGATCCCCCTTTTGAAGATCAGGATCATGTACACACTACAAGAAATAAAGCCTTTTCCAGCGATTTTATAATCGCTGGAAAAAAAATCGCCGAATTTACTCTTATTTCCAGCGATTTTCAAATCGCCGCATGACTCTAGAGCACTGCATCCGAAAATCGCATCGTGAAATTACTGTTCATTAATTTGCGGCGAATATTTGATCTTTTGTGGCGTGTAACTATCGCCGAAAATAGTATTTGTAACTGTAGCAGTGTTTTTATTGCGGCGAATGATTAAATCGCCACAATAGTTACTTCTGCGGCGAATAAAAAGCGCTGCAAGAAAATTTCGAAATGGGCATGGCTTTTTGCAGCTTGATAGGTATTAGTTGCGGCGAAAATTGTCGCCGTAAGAACACGGCGACCAAATGAAATGTTATTTGCGGCGAATATAAATCGCCGGAAAAGTTAAATTAAATTTAAATCCCCCGCGTTCTGTTTCCCCTCATTTCTTTCTCTCCCCCGCGTTACCCTTCATTTCTCTCTCCCCCGCTCTGCCTCCCCAATCCCTCTTCTCCCTCTACCCACGCCGCCGTGCATAGCTCGTGGCCAGTGACCCCACCACGCCGCCTCCACCTCACCTCGACGGCCAACCCCTCCTTCTCCCCCAACCCCCACGCCGGAAATTTTCATTTCTTCAAATCTGGCTTCACCTCTCTCTCTCTCTCTCTCTCTCTCGGATTTCTCTGAAAATCACCGCCGCTAGGGTCGCTGTTCTCCACCACTCACACCTCGACAGCATCGACAGTCCTCCGTCGGAGTCCCCTTCTCCTCCACGCCTAGCCCAGCAGCCTGAGGCCTACCCTCTCTCTGTTTCTCTCTCTGCTATATCTCTCAAGACCCACTCCATGGCCCCGATTACCTCCTGGTCTCTCTCTCATCTCTACTCCTCCTTGGTCCTGCTCTGCCACCAAAACCACCATGCTCTTCGTCCTTGTCGGTAGGTCATCTCTCCTCCACCGTCTCTCTCTCTCTCTCTCTCTCTCTCTCTCATCTCTCTATTTTGTGCTTATAAATCTTTACCTCTGTGTTTATCATCTTCTGATTTATTTTTTATATATGATTTTATGTTGTTTTAGCATATTTTACTATATCTGATATTTGTTTAGATGTGATCTGAACATGTGTAGGATTTTTTTTTTCCCAGCCTATGTTGATATGTTTCTTCTTCTTAGTATCAGTTTTCTTTTAAGCTTAATGAATATCTGTAGATGTATACATGTACTATATCTTTTGAAGTTTTTATTTGTTATCTTATGAATAACATATGGATGGATAGCATTCTCGGCTGCCCTTTGTTCTAATTGATTAACAACTATGAAAGTTGAAATTTTGAAACATATAGTAAAAGAAGCATGCATTGGGTTGACAGGTTTCGTGTGAGCTTTCTCACAGCAAGGAGACCTTCCCATTTGAGAAGTGGAATTGACAAGTAGTAGTAGTGGCTATAGCTGTTGATTGGAATGAATCTTATTTTCTATTTGGTTTAGAAGTGAGAGGATGGTGGAAATGGAGGTCTTTTTTTATTGTGTTGCTTGGACATTAAGGCCGGCCCTTAGTGGGAACCTTGGTATGGTTGTATATGTAGGCTTTTTGACTCACAGAGAGAGAGAGAGAGAGAGAGAGAGAGAGAAGTGACCCTAATTGCTTCTAGATGTGAGTTGGTGAGACAGGTTAGAGGGAGTGGCTGGTGGCATCATCAGATAATAAGTTAAAAAGGAACATTAACTATGGGTTACCTTCAGGTAGGTGTAAAGTAAGGTATATTAATGTATTGGGAAGACATGGGGTGATATCAGGCTTTTCCTTTTTCTATCCATCTAAAACTCTGGAGAACATCACAACAATTATGTTAGTTACCTCTCAAAATCTTTTCCAACTTGCTAGACAACATGTACCAGAATTCATAATGTATAACTTATAATTCTTAATTGGCCCTGCTTTGCAGCTAAATATTAAGATTGCACACTTTTTGTTAATTTTCTTTGTGATTTTTTTTTCTTTAGGATGTTTTAGTACTATTTAAAGCTTAATGGGGAGATTGTTTGTAGATTTCGATGGCTAGTAGATTATTTGTATTATCTTTTTTTAAAAATTGTCATCACTTAGATGTCCATTAAAAATTGTCATCACTTAGATGTCCAATAACTATTTGGACATTCAGGCTATAAAACTAGACCATAAATGAAGTTGGAGCTGGTTCAATCTGGATTTGTGGTTTACAAATGAGGAAAATACACTATTATCAAGGTTCAATATTGTTTTCCTGATATAGTCTGCAAGATCTGCTTATATATGTCCATTAATAAGACACCCTTTATTTTGGAGAAGCTACAATATATGTCCTCTTTGTTGGTAATTTTTCTGGCTGCAGAAACTGTTGCTGTTATTCTAAGATATATCAATATATATATTATATATATATATAATATATATATGCCAGCATATCTATATATATATTAGAGAGAGCTCAAGTAGTATAAGTTTGTGGTTGTCAATGTTTTAGGAATATAACTTTATCAATATGTTTGTTTTTGTTTTTGTAGGATCCATCTAACGAGCTCTATCGCAAGTCCTTAGATAATTTGATGCAAAGAAGAATATATGACACTGGATGCTAAAATATAGGAAGCAGTTTTAGTTATTTGCTGTGGAGTTAAGTACAGGATACTCTTCTATGTGGTTTTAAGACTCATATATTTGGGATTAAAGCTTAGTTGATTTGAGTATGCTGTATTTCAATTTACCAAGGACCACATTTATATCATTAGTATTAGAAAATCACAGAAGTGAGCTAGCATGGAGCATGAATCATGTACATACCTTAATTAAGCATGAATCATGTACATACCTTAAGTATACAGATTCTTTTTCTTCTTTTGTATTATTTTTTTGTCTTTTAATTTAGCAGTCCCAAATTCATATAGGTCCACTGATCATGTGAATATATTGGTCAAACAACAGATTTTTAATAAAATGTGTTTCAAAATTGTCCTTGATCATTGCATTTATTTTATATTTTGTGATATAAACAGACTTTTGAACTTAAAAGTAGAGGCTTGACATGGTTGCTCTTTTTTGTAGAGTTTGAACGTTGACTTTGTGCAGGTGAACCATTCATCTTTCTCCTCTTGTTTTTTTCCTTCTAGTTTCATAACATAGGTATGTGGTTTAAGAGATAGAGTTTCATAACATAGGTCTGTATTTCCTCAAACTTCTCCCACTTCTAATTAGCTCAAGAATCAAGATATCTTCCAAATGAATATCTTAGGTTTATAAGCACTTTGTTTTGATTAATTCCATCCCTTTGGTTTTGGAGATATTGCGATCATTTTTGCAGTGTTAGTAACTTAGCATTATTGATTGTAAGTGTTTTCATTGAAGCTCAAAACATGCACTGATCATGTGTAATTCGAATTTCTTTCTTTTTGTTGAATCAACCATCTTTTCTATCACAGTAATTTTTTCTGATGATATATTCGGAACACTATTATGCCTTTTACTTGTTTCAATTTATTTGTTTTGTATCATCTGTCAGCTTGTCTCAGTCTCTGATCATCACAGAAAAAAATAAATAAAAACTGGTTACTCTATTATTCCAGCTTGTTTTTAATAATATCTATGGATTGGGTTATCTTTATTGATGGAAGGAAATAACGCTTAGAAACATGATGGATTGGGCATGTTGACGCTAGGTTTGAAAGCTAATGTAACTTTGAGGATTTATTTTTTGTTTGTGCTTTTGCAGACTAACAGTGATTCTGATGCTAAGCCCATGGTCATGCCCAAATGCAACTATCCAGGCTAGTTAAGTTCATTTGGATTGATGTTTTATGAGATAATGAAGCATATATACAAGTTGGACAGATTGTGTTTAGTTTTATGGCTTATGGATTGAATGAATGGATTGGATGTTTAGTGATTAAAGTTTGTTTGAAGTTAATAAGTTATGTGTAGAGCCATGGATTGGATGTTTCCATGTTAATATATTACTTAGTATTTTTGGGCTTGAATGAATGGATGTTTCCATGTTAATATACTACTTTTAATATTGATGTTTCCATGTTAATATACTACTTTTAATTTTTGGGCTTGAATGAATGGATGTTTCCATGTTAATATTTTAGCTACTTAGTATTGATGTTTCCATGTTAATAGACTACTTAGTAAAATTTTCCTTGCATGAATGGATGTTTCCATGCTAACTTGAATGAATGGAGGAAGTACTTTTTAGATTGAATTTGAATAGGATATGTGTAGTATTCTGTTTTGTGAATTTTTTTTTTAATTTTCTGTAACATCATTTCCGGCGAACTTATTTCGCCGGAAATAATTTTTTTAACAGACAAGTTTATTTGCGGCGACACAAAATCGCCGCAAATACTTATTTGAAGCGAAAATTACTCGCTGCAAAATATAAAAACGTTGCAATTATGTTATTAGCGGCGATTTTGTGTCGCCGCTAATAATCTACTTCCCAACGAAAAAAAAAATCATTGCAAATATACAGACATTTGCGGCGAAAATAATGATATTAGCGGCGATATTTATTCGCGGCAAATGGATTATACCGACGATTTTGGAAAATCGCTGAGAAAGAATTGACCTTTATCGGCGATTTAGTGTGAATCCGGGACCCCTATTTTCGACGTTTTGTAAGCCTATTGCGGCGAGTAAAAATCGCCGGAAATACTATTTTTCCCAACGAATTTTTGGTATCGCTGAAAATTCTTAGAATCGTCACTTTAAAATCGTCAAATGTGCGGCGATTTTAAAATCGCCGAGAAAGAGTAAAACCAGCGATTTTGGGGGGTATTTTCGACGATTTGAAGCGCTGAAAAAGACCTGATTTCTTGTAGTGACATATGTTTTTGGTAAACTTCTTCGGAGTAATTCTCTACAACTTCCAAGTCATTGGTGCATACTTGACTCTGAATGCTAGTTTCAACAAATAATTGAGAAGGTGAAGACAAGAAAATCGCCCAAAACATGGAGAAAAGAACTCTATTTTTAATTGAAAAATTATCAAAACTCATAATCATCCAACCAAATCTACAAGTCAGGCTGAAATAGCTGTAAATTTGAAAATATCATACTTTTACCAAAAATAGAAAAATCTCAATAAACACACAAAAAATAAGTATGTAAATAAAGAAGTGATATGCCCAAAATCAAAATCACTTCCTAACAAAGAAACAAAATATTACCATAAAAGGTAAAAAATATCTAAAATTGAAGATTTGAAAGGGAAAACAGCTGATTTTAGGATTGAAAATAATTCCTACTGAGTGTAGCTAGTGATTGCAGCGTGCGCGTGAAAAATAACTTTTTGAATTGAGGTCATATGCGCAAATAAGATATCTGTAGCCAAAGTTATGACCGATATACCAACACGTGCTCAAAATTGTCCCAAATCAAGGAAAAAATCACTGTTTCCTATTGTACTAGCACTGATCTGCCGTCTTGAGATAGTTCAATGCCATCAACATGTAATTTGACATCTTAGCATTGTCTGACTCAGATCCTCCTGCATCAATCCAGAAAGTTATGAAAAAGGGGAACCCAATGTAAAGAAGAGAGGATGACCATTAATTCTCGAGCTTAATTTACTACTCATGCACGTTGAACCTCATGCACTACACTTATTTTTATTTTTATTTTTATTTTTTTAGTTTTATCCTTTATAAATTAATTGAGTTCTTCTACTTATCATTCATACACCACACATTTAGTAAGAGAAAAAAAAAATTATGTGTAGTGTCATGAGAATGATCATGAGCAGAATTTTTCTTAATTCTCTGGTTCAAATCTAGCTAAGCTAAAGTAAATTCAGCTTTAGGCTTATAACTTTTTTCCTCTTAAATTTGGTTGGAGGTTTGCTTCTATATCATGAGATCTAAATATTCCTCACCGAGTCAGTTAAATGTATATTCACGATCGAGGAATAATAATAATAATAATAATAATAAATAGATCATAACCATTTTCTTAATTACAAAACTTTCTTTGTGAACGCACCTTAATTAAACTATGAGCCATTTACTTTCTTCTGTATTTATCTTCTTCAAGTTTAACTTTTATCAACCATGAATATTAAAAAATTAAACTGTTAATTTTCTTCACAAATTTCATTATGCATCTTAAATTCTAAACATGTAAAATCTCCTCTAGTATAGGATTTTCCTAGATAGGTTCAACAACCTCATATTGATAGAAACCAGCTTGTTGATTAATCATCAGTTCAATGAAATTACAACATCTGTTGATGTCGTGTTTCACCACCTGGGCTGTGTCACGATTCCAAACCAGTCAGGCCTACAACAAAGGTGATAAGGGAGCTTCGGTAGCACCTGAGGCCACTTCGATGTTAAAGTTAGTGAGGATCTTGATAATGAAGAACACAAATGTAGGAGAGAAATATAAGATGAGTCTAGTTTACCTTCCGTTTGGTGGGAAGGCTATCATTTATACCTGGTTGGGGTCCTACTGCCGGGAGGGTATTGTTATGGAAGTCATCATTTCACTATCTTAGGGCCGCTTTATCAATCCATTGAAGTGCATGATGGGTCTTCTCCTTTAAAACCGGATTGTCCCCCACTATGGAAGCCCCCATTGCTCGCATCCATGATTGTTTGTCTGCCACATTCTCACCTTGTGGGATCAAGCATTTTGCTGGGTCTTGGGGATTACTTCCTGATGCTGGGTCGGGCCTGATAACCAAATCTTCCAGGGTTGATAGCTCGGTCATGGACTAGGTTGGGCTTCCTGGTCTGAGCCCTCTGCCTGCTTTAGTTCTCTCCTCGAGTGGCATAGGGTCTTCGTGACTTGGGCCTGGATCCTTTCTCAGAAGGTCCCTCACAGTACCCCATGAGTTCTTATCACAGTTATGTAGTGGGAATTAAACATGCTATCCCACTTGGGCCCTGCTCGTCAATTGAGTTTATAAGGGTTATTTGTTTGCTGGTTTCTTTTTCTTGGGCTTCGTGCCCGTCTGCTAGTTATTGTTGGTTCCTGGGGTCGTCTATTGGTTTTCCATCAGTTCAAATCCTTGAAGCCACCTGTCAATGTAAGGAGTGCGTCTTCTCAGTTCTCATGCTAGTCCATTTACCCAAAGGTTGATTTGACATTCCAGCCACTTATTTCTCCACACCTCTGGATCCCTATTGGTTCATGCCCCACTCATCTCTCTTGACTGTTTTTGCTTGCGTCGGTCATTAATTCGGGATCCACGTGGCATCTCACGGGCTTTATAATTGTCAGGGTCGCTTCGTTTCCTGCGTGCCTCACTCCTTCCCCTACCCATAAAACCCCCCTAACCCCTCCTTCTTCCTCCATTTTTGCACTTTCCTTCTTGCGAATGCCCGCGTCGTGCTTGTTTTCTTCTTCTATGATGTTTTTCATGGCTCCCAAAGCTCTCTTCACTTTGGTAGCTCCATATTTTGCGCGGAAGCATTGGGTTTCCACGATTACCGGTGCCAACCTTAGGAAATTTTGCACCAAGTGCAACATCCCTCCCTCCGCTATTTTGGAAATTCCTCCGCCTGGGGGGGGGGGTGAGCATGAAGTGAGTTCTGAGGGGATGACGACGTATGTGGCCCTTTTCCCTCTGATGTTCATTAATGGCCTTCACCTCCCGTTCTACCATCCCATCCGTGAAGTTCTTGATTACCTTAGGCCCGCCCCGATGTAACTCCACCTTAATGAGTGGCGACTCTTGGTGTCCAGCTGCAATATCTTTCGGATGGCCTTCGGGGGACAGCTAAAGAGTACCCCGACTTGACAGTTCAGGGATTTTTGTTGGTGTACTGCATGAACTATAGGTTAGGAAGCATTTGCAGTTTCCAGGCACGGTCTCCGGTTTGGAGAATTGCTTCACTCAAACAATGTCACTCGAGCGTCAAGAAATGGACTTGAAAATTCATTTTTATTTCTTCGTCGGACTAGGAGTATCCTGAGGGAGAAGCAACCCACAAGGAATATCCTATTCAGGCGACCTGGCGGTTTATCCCCTCTGCAAAGAGCCTGGAACTTACCTTGAACTGGAGGGAAGAGGCCTGACTGGAGAGGGTGATGGCTTGGGTGCGGGCCCATCCCGACGAGCCGATGACTGATCAGATTCTTTTTTATAGGAACATCCAAGACTTCTTGTCTGCGCCAGATCGCTCATATGCAGTCGGCAGGAACTTCCTGTGTGAAATTTCCATTCTCTTTTCACGGGGTCAGAAGCGTGCTTCAAGCTCTTCCGGGGGCAAGACAAAACGATCAAAGGTGCATCGCGATCTACCTCGGGAAGAACCCGGGAGAGGGTATGGGACCTATTATTCTCGTGGGAGTGCTAGGAATTTGGAGAGTCATGCCAAGGCATCCCTAGGTTAGACATTCATGAGCCAAGGCGGCAGTAGCCTATGCGCCTAGAGACCCTGGTCCCTTCGACGTACGGGACTACAACGTTTCTAAGCAGCTCAAGTTCCACCACTGGTCCTTCTTCTTCCTCGGCGGTGCTCCTTCCTTTTTCAATTGGGTTTCTCCCTGATCCACTATTTCCTTCTTCCAAAGAGATGGATGCGTGTGACCTTACACTTCTTCAGTTCTTTTGTGCATTCCCCTCCTCGTGGGCCCAGTACCTTTGAGTCACTTGTGTCTTTTGAAAATACTTTAGGGAAGGATGCAACACTTGATTCCGCTCAGCAGACCCTAGAAGCCAAATGCTAGGAAAGAGGGCACAATCAAGAAGTCAGGGGTCGGGAAGAGGCTGAAGGCCCCTCCAGGGTCTTGAATAAAGAGGAAGATTGAGGAGGAGATGAAGATGAAGCGAAGCATCCCCATGTCGAATCAGAGGATGGATAACAGAGTGAGGAAGGAGAATGAGTCAGGGGAGGTCACATAGAGGTCCCTCCTGTTGCGACCAGTTACTCAGAGGAGGTGATCGGGTCTACCCTTCCCCATGTTGGGGCCGCTTCCCCTCCCATTCTTCCACTGAGCCCAGCGGGGCTAATCATACAGAAGGTTCCCTGAATCTTCCTTTTGTTGAGGAATTAAGTGATGACGACAGTTCTAAAGTTTTGTCCTTGATCGCACCCGGGCATTGCATCGAGAGTTGGAGTATGCTTCCAAATTTTTCTTGGCTATTGCTAGCCCATCTACTTCTACTGGGGTTGATGGGAATCAGGCCCCAACCTCAAACCTGAATCGAGCTCGGGTCATTACCACTGAGTGCACGACGTAGATGTTGTGCCCCCTCTTCACCCAAGTTTGCATTCCCTTTTCCTTGTGTATTTCATTGAGGCTTTTCAGCCTTGTACTTCGCCCCCCCCCCCCCTTTTTTTTTTTTGTATATCATTCTTTTGTTTGCAGGCTGCCGACCAGTTGGCTACGACAATTGGGGAGGAGCTGGGGGAGTTAGAGGCGACCAATAGGGGGCTTGGAATGTTGGGTTGCTTTGGGTACTGCAAAATGGAACAGGTGGATCAGAGAATCAAGGACCTCAAATCTGAGCGCAAGGGGTTAATTAAGGAGGTTAAGTATATGAAGGAGCAAAACTAACATTTGGAGTCGATCGTGGCGAGGCGTAAGCAAAAAAAGAAGACTCTAAAAAAGCAGAACTAGCTTTGGAGTCAACGAACAGACACCTTGAAAAGGCCCATGATGCAGCGAAGCATGTTCTCCCGGGAGGCTGAATTGGAGGCAGTTTGAGGTAAATTGGAAGAATCTCAGCAGGATCGAACCTTGATTGCCGGGCAGCGTTCGAAGGTATTGTCTAGGCACTTTAAATTCACCCAAGAGGCTCATCACTTGAGGGAGTAGCGCTGTCGGTTGAAGGAGCGTGTTGGTGAGCTTTCTCAGTCTAGGACCTAGAAGAACATTGACCTCCTGGCTTGCAACATTGAGATTGTCGGTATGAAGTCTCACTTGGATGATGTCGCCCAATGCTCTAGGGAGATTAGGTCCCAAATTGCCAATGTCAATGCTATCCGGAACATGGCCTAGTCCTATGGCTACAAAGAAGGCCTTGAGCGGATTCAAGAACACCTGCTTCAGAACCCCAGGCTAGACTTCCGCACTCTGTCTTTGGCCTCCCTTTTTCTAAACACTCAAGCGCAAGACTTTATCAAGAACTTTGGGAGGCTAGGGTTCCTTCCGTATCCTCCATATGCTCCCCCACCTCCTTCTCCTCAGTGATCAGTTCGGGATTTTTATCCTTGTTAAAAAATTTATGTTCATCATATGTGAAGATTACTTTTGTTTATGAATAAAGTGAATGATGTCCCTATGGACTTGGCCTTATTGTTCTTGATGTCCGTTGTTGTGAGGTTTTGACGTGGGCTTAGGATCTGATGCCCAGCCTGGACCCCACGACAAGTTTAGGGACTCGGCTTTTTTGGATGGGGGGTCGATGAGTTTAGGGACTTTGCCTTACCCCGCAGCTAGTCTAGAGATTCAACTTCGTAGATGTGGGCCTAAGTTATGGGCTTGGGATCTAATGCACGGCCTAGGCCCCATGGCGAGTCTAGGGACTCAGCTTTGTTGGACGAGGGTCGGTGAGTCTAGGGACTTAGCCTTACCCTACAGCAAGTCTAAAGACTCAATTTCATAGACATGAGGCTTAGTCATGAGCTCAGGATCTGATGCTCAGCCTGGGCCCCACAATGAGTCTAGGGACTTGGCTTTGTTGGACGTGTGGTCGACGAGTTTAGGGACTTGGCCTTACCCCGCAACGAGTCTAGAGACCCGACTTCATAAACGTGGGGCTAAGTCATGGGATCGGGATCTAATGCCCAGCCTGGGCCCCACGACAAGTCTAGGGACTAGACTTTGTTGGATAGGGGGTCAGCGAGTCTAGAGACTTGGCCTTACCAACTGGTTGGTGGCTTTACAGATTTTCGAGATAAATACTTGGGGTAGTTTTTATTCACCGAATAAGTTCACAAATTCCATACAAGATATTGTTGTGGGTCCTTACATGTAGTACTTCTTTAGGTGTTCAGTGTTCCAAAGGTGGGGGAGCTCATGTCCTTGGCTGTTCTTCAGGTGATAAGAGCCGAGCTGATTACTCGCGATTACTACATAAGGGCCCTCCCATCGAGGTCCCAGTTTTCCTTCTTCTTGAGTTGTTACTCCGATCTGTCACAGTCCAGGTCACCTACTTTGAAGGAGCATGGTCTGACTTGTTTGTTGAAATATTGTTCTGCCTTTCGCTTGTTATTCGATGTTCATATCGTCGCTTCTTCCCTTTTCCTTCAAAGAGATCCAACCTATCAACTTCATTGGTATCTGCTTTTTCCACAGGGATTACTGCTTCGCTCCTATAGGTGAGGGCAAAGGGTGTCTCCCCAATGGGGGTCCGAATGGTTGTTCGGTATGCCCATAACGTGCTTCAAAGTTTACCAGCCCATGCTTATTTGTGTGCCCCAAGCTTTTTCTTAAGGGTGGAGATTAGGGTTTTATTAGTCGCTTCTGCTTGGCCGTTGGCTTGTGGGTGTCCTAGCGAGGAGTATTTCGTCTTGATTTTGAGCTCTATGTACCACTTCTCGTAATGTGCACAGTCAAACTGTCTCCCGTTATCCGATATGAAGCTCCAAGATATTCCGAATCCGCAAACCACTAACTTCTACAAGAACGTTGTGATGGTCCAAGAGGTGATGCTCGCGAGGCCCTCCACCTCTACCCATATGTTGAAATAATTGACTACTCCAACTGCAAACTTGCCTCCTCCTCTAGCCGCTGAGAATGGGTCAATCCGGTCCAAACCCCATTGGGCGAAAGGCCACGGGGCTATTATTGATATTAGCTCTCTTGGCGAGCAGCGCAGCACTGGTCCGTGCTCTTGACATTTTGCACTATTCTTTGTGAAGTCTTCTGCATCTTTGAGGGAAGAGGGCCAGTAGTAATTGGCCTTGGTCACCCTTGCGGCTAGCGCCCTCCCACCTAGGTGGCTTCCCTAGACTCCCTCGTGGATCTCCGCTAGTACGTACTATACTTTGTCGGGTGAGAGACATCTGATAAGTGGCTCAGAGAAACCTCTCTTGTATAGGATTCCTTCCAGCAAGGTGAATCTAACTGCTCTGTTTCTAAATTTTTGTGCCTTTTCTGGGTCGTCTGGTAGTTTGCCTTCCTGTAGTAAAATTCTGAATGTCCGATGCCCATTCGGGGGGTGCCTTGGTAGTGACGGATACTTCAATGTCGATGGACAGGGTGTCAACCGTTTGGCCACAGCGTGTTATGGGAGGGAGAGTTCCTTGTGTCTGGATGCAGCTTTTGCCAACCGGTTTGCCTTCCGGTTCTCTCCTCTCAGGACTTGTTGGATGTGTAAATAACAGAAACAGTCACGTTCATTGCAGACAAGTTGAAGGTACTTCTTGAGGTTTTTTCCCTTTGGTAGCAAACAATCCCAACACTTTGCTGACAACTACTTGGGAGTCAACCATCACTTTTATGTCTTCTGCTCCTAACAACCGAGCGACTGACATCTCTGTCAAGAGTGCTTCGTATTTGGACTCATTGTTGGTTGTTTTGAAGGCGAGTTGACCATATAGTTGTGTTCTACCCTGGTTCAGTGATTATGTGTACTCCTACTCCCCCTCCGACCTGGCAGGACGAGCTATCTACGTAAACTTGCTAAGACTTTCTATTGAGTGCCATCGGGACTTCCTTTGGGAAGCTCGAAACTCTACGACAAAGTCTACCAAAATTTATCCTTTGATAGTCGTGCGGGGTAAATAATCTATATCGAATTCGCTGAGCTCAATTGCCCACTTGGCAAGCCGCCCTGAGCTGTTCAGCTTTTAGAAGATCTTCTTAAAGGGTGGTCAATGAGTACTTTCATTGGGTGTGCTTAGAAATACGGCCTCAACCTTTTCGCAGCCACGATCAAGGCAAATGCCAACATTTCAATCCATGGGTACCTGGTTTCGGCTCCACGAAAGGCCAGGCTCGTGTAGTAGATGGGCCGCTGTCCCTCTTCGGCTTCTCGGACTAGTACTGTCGAGACAGCATGGGGGGATGTCTCAGGTACTTCTTCAGATCGGTGAAGGCCTCTTCACAAGTGGTGTCCCACTCTTGGTCTTTCCTTAGAACTTTGAAGAAGGGAAGGCACCAGTCTGTTGACCAGGCGATGAAGCGGTTCAAGGCCGCTATCCGCCCTGCCAACCTTTGGACTTCATAGAGGTTGCGAGGGGAGGGAATTCTTTCTATTGCTCCCACCCTCTCTGGATTCGCCTCAATCCCTCTTTCAGAGACCATAAATCTTAGGAACTTCCTCGATCCTACCCCAAACGCACACTTTGTCAGGTTGAGCTTCATCTGGTATTGTCGGAGGACGGAGAAAGCCTCCTTAAGATCTGCAAGATGTTGTTTAGGCTCCCTACTTTTCCCCAGCAAATCATCTACGTCTACTCCATGTTTCGTCCGATCTACTAATTGAGCATCCTGTTGACCAGCCGTTGGTAGGTTGCACCAGCATTCTTGAGACCAAACGGCATGGCTTTGTAGCAGTAAAGTTCTCAATCTGTAACAAACACTATCTTTTCTTCATCGTCCAGGCTTATCCGGATTTGGTTGTACCCTAAATAGGCATCCATGAAGCTAAGGAGGGAATGCCCTATTGTTGAGTCTACAATCAGGTCGATGCATGGCAAGGGGAAGCAATCCTTTGGGCAAGCTTTGTTCAAATCAGTGAAGTCGATGCACATCCGCCAATTTTCGTTGGCCTTTTGTACCAAGACCATGTTACAGAGCCATTCTGGATAGTGAACTTCTCGAATGAATCCTACTGCTAGGAGGCAGTCCATGTA
Organism: Cyclocarya paliurus; assembly: GCA_029856935.1. Classification (NCBI taxonomy): domain Eukaryota; kingdom Viridiplantae; phylum Streptophyta; class Magnoliopsida; order Fagales; family Juglandaceae; genus Cyclocarya; species Cyclocarya paliurus. The sequence continues at coordinate 5,031,604 of CM056946.1, read as the reverse complement.
ATACCTGAATCCTACTACGTAGGTTTTTATGTCATTTTATTAATTCTTAAGTTAAATATTTTGAGATAAAGATTATTTTTATTACTATTTTCAATTATTTTATTTTAAGATGAGTATGTCTTATTTTTTTAAACTAAGATGAGTATGTTTTATTTTTTTTTTAAGTATGATTTATTTAAAATAAATCAAGAGTATTATTTTTTTAAGACTTTGAAATATTTTCCCTTAAGCCCTTTAATTTTATTTATTTATGAAATAACCCAATTAATCTCTACCATTGGATTGGTAGGTAAAAAATATTTTGAAGTGGATAGATCCCCACCATCCATTCCTTAGCTTGCAAGAGAAGCCTTGACTAAGACCAATTAACCCATTTCCTTCTTCCACCCGTAAGCTTCCAAGGGAAGGAATTAATTATTTTCCTTCCTTGCCCCCCCATCGGTTAAGACCACAAAGAAAAAAGACCACAAAGTTATCCTAAGGCATTCCCCCACCCCATACCCATCGAACCTCACCCAAGAAAAAGAAATAAAATTTTCTTCTTCTTTCCAAGAGCTAACCTTGCTCTTTTCTTCTTCTCTTTTCTTTTCATTTTCAAGAAATCAAGGTCTTTTATTTCCCTCAAACTTGTGACTCCATGGAAATGGAGGAAGAAAAATATTTTCTTCAAAGCTTGACACTAAAGCTTGATTTCATCTTCCAAATGATGAAATATTGAAGGTAATAAACTCTTGGTTCACTCTCTAGCATGATTTCCATATGGATTTCGAATTTCACAATTTCCTTATCCATTGATGTTTCGGTTTTGGGGTTTAAAACAGTGATATCGTGCTGCTCTTCATCCACACGGTTGTCCCTCTATTTGATTCTTCCACTTGTGTTTTGGAAGGGCTAAGAGTTTGAGGTAAAAATCCTAATTTGGTTCCTTTGATTTTAGTGTGATTTTGGAAGCTCCCTAAGTTATTTTAGCTTGTATTTGGTGTTGTTAATTTACCATCTTATTAAGAAATATGGGTGCTCTGTTTTTAGCCCAAACCGAATATGTTAAGTAGTTTTTGCTATATATTTTCCTATATTCGAAAATGCTATGTTGATATTAAAATTGGTTTAATCATTGGTGATGATTTAAAGTGAACTTAAATCGTATATGTTGGTATCATGTGCCTTGTGTTGAGATTTGGTTGATAATCTATTTCTATGATGCTAGAGTTTTGGTTTAAGAGGTCTTGCTTGGTCTTGTAATTTATATCTTGCTTTAAATGGTATTAAGTAAGTAAAGCATAAGTTTAAGTGTTTAAAGGTTTTAAAGTTTCTTAATGGGTAACCTTACTATATTTTATGCTACTTTAATTTTAATGGGAGCTTTTATCTAAACTAATTAATATATTGCTTATGTGAATAGGTTATAGTTTAATTAGTTTAGATATAAGAGATTAATTGTGCATAATGTATTGAGATATGCAAAGCTGTCCAAATATTCGTAAGCCTATGTCATGCCATGTCTTGATGTAAAAAATAGTGTCCCTCATTTGGTTAAATTCTACCTAAACCAATAGTCCAAAATCTTGATGAGCTAACCTTTTTCTAATGAGGGACCACAAGTTGATTAAAGGGCATATTCCCTAAGCTTGTTTATCCCACTTGAGATGCCTAAATCTATTTTAAAGCTCATTGTCGAGAATTCTAAATTTTTGTCTCCTAATGTCCATAACCCAAAGTGAGTTTGAACCAAGAACATTGCTTGAAGCCTATAAATTCTTAACTACCTTTCATGTAAGTTTTAAAATAGCCTTTCCATGGACAGCTAGCATGTCTTAATACTTCATTTATTTCTCTTATAAGTTGAGGTGAGGAGTATTCATTTGATGATGTTAAACATAGAAGGGACGTTAGATTAAGTATCATGGCTTTCTCTTTTAAAGGGA